>VZTU01008552.1:0-18010 GCA_013400835.1 Zapornia atra | reverse complement strand
CCAACCTCACAAAACTGCGACATGGTCATATTTTATTTAGATGGAATACCTCTGCTGGTTGTTAAATTTTAACGGTTGTTTTGTTTGCTTTTATTTAAACAAATGAGATAAAACCAGGGCACAGACAGTGTATCTGGTAGCATACTGAGATAAGACTTCTAGTTAGGCTTTTTTATACATTAATAATATACATTATTTGATCTATGTTAAGATCATTGCGTAGTCAATAACTGCTGAAAAGGCATTGGCAGGGGCGGAGTGGGGAGAGTGCTATGCTATACTGCATTGCTTTGCAAAGTGTAGAACTGGTAGGGAATATTTAATTTTCTGGGTTTTTTTTTCCTGGCAGAAAGTTATGTTCTCAAGACTGGTGTGCTACATACTAATTTTGTAAGGCCTCAGAACTAAGAATTTTCAGATTTGTTGTCTAGACTTGTGTTAACTTGCCTGGAGTTTTATTTTACTTGTAGGAGTAGTTTTATAATTAAAGTTTCCTATTACCTAATTTGTTTTCTTTTTGCATTTTTTCTTAATTGAGGTGTATGACCACAACATAATTTAAAACTTGATACCAGTAGGAAGTAACTTTTCTGTGTAGAAGGAAATATTTGTGTAGTGTCATTACACAGAGTAGAGGAATACAGGTATGGAATGAGAGCAAACTTTCAGAAGCAGGAATGCAGGCACATGATGCAACAGGGAGTAGACTATGCATGGGGTAACAGTGGGGCACAGGAGGATTCTATTTCTCCAAGCCTGTGAACAGCTCACCAGTGTTCAGCTGCATAAATGACAGCTTGGGAGTTGGGCCAAGCCAGCTATAAGGGTAAGAAGGAACAAAGAATATATATGCAGATTATTTCACACTGTATACAGAAAACTGAGGTTTAATGTGGCATTTTACATCATGACAGAACAAACAAGGTCTGAAAAGAGTCAGGAAGTATAAAAAAGTATAAAAGTGGATTCTAGAGTATGGTACAGGAAACCATCAGTATTAATGTCATACTCTCCCAATGAAGGAGTGCGAATGCTGTAAAGACCCCAGCCACCCTGATCTGAAACCAACAAACAGAATGTGTGGAGACATAATACTATAGAAAAGTACAGACTCTAGGAAGCTTGAGTATAACCATTTTAACCACATTGTTATTATTGAGGCTTTTCTTTACTGGAGTTTTCTTATTTCTTTTTTCTTTCCCTTTCTTTTAAATTTGATTTGGACTAATAAAATTCTTCAGTTTGATTGCAAAGATTTTGTCTACACTTAATATATTTCTGCCTTTGTGTGTGTTTCCTTTTTCCTTTGGCGGGATTTTGAATGCAACAAATGAACACCACAATCTGAGAGAGTCCTTCAGGACTGATTGGATCCAGTTACAAACAAGACAAGCACCAGGAAAAACCCTTTGCTATTCCACAGGTCAGATTTGAAAAGGAATATTCTAGTAAACCAGAATTTTCATGCCTTTTCAGTATCATTTAAGAAATGACCTTTAACCGAAGTCTTATAGCAAATTTAAAACTTTACTCGTCAGTATATTGCCCTTCAGTGAAAACCTATGTCCACATTGCCCTGAAAACACCCACCAAACCATCCTGAGACAAGCCAAGACTGTCTGGTCAGAGCTCATTAATTCTGTATTTTTGGGTAGAAGTGACAGGAGCAATATGTGTCTATTTATATTTATCCTTATTTAACTGAAGTAGCAAATAATGTTCTTACATTTGAAATAACTCACATTGACAAAGATGTAGGCCAAGATTCTCCTCATATACTTGCATGTGTCAATCAGAAGTAGGTCTATTTAAATACATGAAGTTACACCCATATAAACTTCCTGTAATTGCAAGGAGATAACATTTCCAGGGTTATGATAGTAGAAAGATGTTATGTGAAAATGACAAAACTAATTTTCTCCTCTTCTCCCTGGTGTAGTTTAGGGAAAGGTGGTGACAGCTTAGAGGTGGTAAAAGATGTGACAAGGGACACAAGGAGGAGGAGGGAGAGGAGGAATGGCTGAACAACCCTCAGCTGGCGACTCTGCTGTCAGCCTGCAATGGTTTGAGCTGTAAGTGGCAAAGTCAGGGGAGAAGGATTTGAAGACCATGTAGGGAAGAAAAGAGTAAAGCACATTGTTTGAGTAACCTAATTAAAAGGGAAGAAGTTGTTCCAGGATTTTTATGACAGAGGCCTGGCAGGTAGGGAGCCTCTTGGCCAAAAGGGACAACTAACTGAAAAAAACCATTTGTCTGAGTAGACAGCAGAGCTTCCCAGACAGATACAGTCATCCAGTGAAGTATACAGGCTTCTGTAAAGTATTTTAAAAATACTGTTTAAAAATAATCCAGCCCAGTTTCCTGGAGAGATGGGGTCATGGCCCCTTCTAGCTTGCCCCAGTGTAGCCCAGCAGCAGTGGCAGCTGAGGTCAGGCTGGAAGCAGTTCTAGGCCCAGGCCAAGGGCAGTCTAAATCTCTGCATGTCACGTTGCATTTTAAACACGGAACTTTTGCTTTTTGTGAAATATGGGGCTGGATCCACATCCCAGGTAAAGCTGCACGCCAAAAAGTAGATACTACTTTGCAATGAGGCAGCTAAAGGGCACAAAACAATAGAACAGTAAAAAGAGTTGGGATTCACCCCAGATAGGGCCACAAACTTAAAGTGCTGGCTTAATCCTCAAACAACTTTTCATGCAAGTGTTTGCCTAACACTAACAATTAATAAATTTAGGAGTAGGGAATCCCAGATCAGGTTGCTTACAGGGTAAAAGCGCATTCCAGTGGCAGGCATTTCTGCACAGCCTAAGCAGAATCTGAGGAAGTTACATTTTATGACTACAACTACTTATCTTGAACAGTTATTTCAAGGGAAAAAAAAACGCCAGGGAGTGACTCTGTAAGATATCAATTAATTAAACTGTAATAACATATAAAATTGATGATACTTAAATTTTGAAATGGTTTATTTTTGAACTTTCAATACTTCTGATACAGTAAATGAAACACGGAGAATATATTAATTTATAAAAGTGTAAACTTTGAAAACACGCCTTTTTATTCTTTTAAGAACACTTTTTTCCAGTGATCCAAAGGAACTTTGACCTTTTAAACTTTTCCTATTTCCTAATGAGCTGAAAAATGAAAACCACTGAAATAAGTTTTTTCATTCTTTGCAGAGGGGAAGATGAACATAATCTGAAAGTTGGAATTACTTCTTTCAAAATGAGACCAGCATCCTTGCCAAAATACATCCTAATTTAAGCAAATGATTGCATAAATCAAAATCAAAGTTCCTTTTAAAACTTGTTTTTCTTGAAAGCTGCTTTGATGTAGTATTTTAAATTTGTAAGAGTGAATAATCCAATTTAGACTAATTAACAGGCCATATCAATTACGGTGTCATCCAGTACTGAAAAACTGATTTAACAAAGTCAATGCTTTATATTATGTGGTATAGTTGATGTCTGCTTGCTTATAGTACAAATATAACACAAGCAAAAAATACCTGACAGAACCTGACCCATTGCATTCTTCTGAGTAATTCAATAACCGAACCTTTTTTTTGTAAAAAAATCCTTCACTTGACACAACCAACTTTTATTTAGCTCTTATTACATTTTACTTAGTTTGGTTAAAATGCAAAGCATTACAGAAAGACACATGGCACTGATTTGTGAATAATGTTATGACTTAACCGTGTTTATTAATGACATAATGAAAGTATATTGTAGTACAATTCCAACAGGACCAAGGTGCACAGAAGCTGAAAACCAGCATGCTTTATATACTCCCAGGCAAGTGAAGTAGAAAGCAGGCTCCTACTTGTTGCAACAGAAGTACAAGCAGGATTATTATAGGCATAAGAATCGTAAAGTAACAAGCATTGGAAAAGGCTGCCCAGGGATGCTGTGGAAGGAGGTTGTAGAGAGATGGAAAATGGCACAAAGCTGCACCAGGGCAGGTTCAGATTAGATGTTAGGAAAACATTTTTCACTGAAAGAGTCGTCAGGGCCTAGAACAGGCTGCCCAGGGAGGTGGTTGAGTCACTATCCCTGGATGTGTTTAAAAGACAGGTAGATGAGGTACTTAGAGATATAGTTTAGTAGCATAGGACAGGAATGGTTGGACTTGATGATCTTAAAGGTCTTTTCCAACCTTGCAATTCTGTAATTCTGTGATTTACCATCCCTGGATGTATTCCAAATATGTGTAGACGTGGCACTTTAGTAAAGGTTTACCGGGCATAGTGCTGTTAGGTTGACCGTTGAACTTGATGATCTTAGAATTCTTTTACTACTTTAATAGTTACATAATTCCATTATTCTATACCTAAATTTTCCCTTTTACTGCTGAATTTTCTGTACAGAGTATCCCTGACTAACCACAACAGAATTTGTACATATTTCAAGGAAACTGGGAAATAAAATTTGAAATAAAATTATATATTTCTTAGAAAATATATTTTTTTGCCATAACCCATAGTGCCAAACTTGAATAAATAGCATACTCATTCATATACAATGACTGATGGACTAAACTGAAATAGTTTACACATTGTAAGCTAAGATAGCATTGTACCCATATTGTGTTGGCATGTCACCCCTCATACAATGCCAGGGTGACAGAAGTAACTGTGACTAAGGAAATAGCCAAGACACTGCAGCCCTTGTTGAGGATAAGTGTCTGATTGGCTACCATGGTGGTGGCACAGGAATACAAGAAGCCATGATAAAAATCCTAGGAAATCTAGATGAATTCTATTTCAAAATTATTCTTGTTTGCAACTTCCTACTTCAAAATAAGGAAGATATAGATTTTACAAGTGAATATCTATTTATTATGCATAGAGAGAAATGCACCTTTGTATAGATAATTTTATTTGGACCAGCACTTCAGTAACAGGTACCAAATGATCTGGATAAAGACTGTTGGCTGCCTATTTTCTGTGCAGTAACAGCTGGTGGAGGGGAGCATATCACAGAAATTGGGAATGCTCAGCTTGTGCAGAATAAGAGAAATTTTTAGCTGGACAGGAAGATACAATTTTCAACAATCATAAGGTTAGGACTGAAATAAATGTTTTGCCTTTGTAAAGGAAACTATACCTGGCACCCCACTCCCTGCAGAAATGAGGCTAGTCAAGAACACACTGATCCCTAGGCTTTCTGGGATGCTTTCTCCCTTCTCAGTCAGAAACTTCACTGCTTTTAATCGTAGATAGAGCCCTGACCTACCTGCTCTGCTGTTCTCTGAGTTGTAGCATGCGAAACAATTTTCTAGCACCTCCAGACTGTCACTCACTGTCAGTGATCCACAGGCCTGAAATGCACTTGGACCTAACCCAGATAGACAGAAGATAGTGGGTAATGAATATGGGATCAAGACAATTTACTTGACATATTTAAATCCTGTGTCTATGTCAAATCAATGTTTGTGAGCTGGAATGGTCAGTTCTGGTGGAATCTGTTAAATGGCTGCTGAAGTCAAAATCTGAGAAAAAGTTATTTTTTTATAAAAAAGACTGGTAAAATGTATAGGAAGACTGTTGTGCCTTATTTTTTAAAAAAATATGGTTTAAAAATGGGGTGGTACTGAACTGTATCTAACCTCATAGCTTTAAAAAAGCATGTCACAGGAAAAGAGTTAGTAGGAAAGGACAATCAGTTTAACTTGTACTATAAAAGTTGCAAAGAAGGGTTACTTTTTATTACAAAAGACTCCTTATTTCAATTACTGAATCTAACTAATGAGCAGAATGCTTAACAGCAAACAGACTAATTGCCTTTATAAGGGCTCTTCAAAGTTAAAGGAAAAAATCATAAACCTGCAAAACTATTGTTGTCATGCTAAGTATATTTTATTTCTTCTGTGGAACTTAAGCAAACAAGACTATGACATTGTCAAATACGCTATATATAATGTTTAGCTACATCAACAAAAAAGGGACAAAATTGAGTCTAAATTAAAAGAAGTATAATTAAGAATTATCACATTTAAGCAATCCACATGATGTCTATGCTTTTTGCATCAAAGAATAACATTAATTTTCATTCCATCAAGAAAAAAAAAAAAAAGAAATAAAGAAAAATATTAGCTTGCTTTTAGTTTCATTGATCCATCACTGAAAACAGTGGAAACTGGTAAACTCTAATTTGCTTATGTAGGGTTATGTAACAAATACTGAGGAACCTGAAAAGTATGCATATAGACCACTTTTGCTGAAGGGAAAAGTTTACTGTAAAAGATGTCCACTGTAAATAAATGTGGTAGAGTCAGGAAGGCAATAGGTCCTGGTTAGCCTTTTGCAGGAATCAGAGAGAAAGCTGCTTGTCAATCTTGCTGGGTAATCATAACTATAAGTGGTTAGAGAGTCCATCTGCTTGCAGTTAGTGCTCTAAATCTGCTTCCGAGGACCTGATTAGTGAACACCTTCCTTTGCCCAAGACCTTAACCAAGCCTATGAAAATTCTTGCAATGAAGAGTCAGTTAATCGATTAGAAAGGGCAGCGAAAGATCAAAGTAAAAAAAGAAGGTCAATTACAGGGCAACTATCAAGCTTCCTTTCAAAATAGTTATGCCAGTGCATTGCCATTTTAATATAAATTGTATCAGAACAGTGTTCTTCATAGAGACATGGAATACCTTGCTGTATTGAACCTTCAGGGGAACATTGTTCATTTTGTGAAAGGCATTACAAATTGCAGCAGCCCTTAATAGAAGGGATTTTTTTATCTGACAAACTAAAAGGTTTCTCTGGTCCTGCTTCTTTAGGTCCTAGAGTATGTTTAGAGAAGGGCAACCAGGCTGGTGAAAGGGGCTGGAGTGCAAACCTTATGAGAAGAGGCTGAGTGGGGACCTTATCACTGCCTACAATTATCTGAAAAGAGGTTGTAGAGAGATGGGTGTTGGTCTCTTCACTCAAGCAACACGTGGTAAGACGAGGGGGAATGGGCTCAAGCTGGGCCAGGGCAGGTTCAGATTATACATTAGGAAAAAGTTCTTCACCAAAAGGGTTATCGGGCATTGGAACAGGCTGCCCTGGGAGGTGGTTGAGTCACCAGCCCTATGCCATGCGTAGACCAGAGCCTTCTTCCCATTCCACTAGTCAAGTTTCCTTTCCACTAGGCATTGTTTTATTTTGCAAATAAATTTTATTTATTTTGTGTTACCTTGACACTGTTAAGTAACTGTAAGTCTATAAATTATAAGAAATATATTTCCATTATTTAAAACCAAGACTTTTTTTTAGCATTTATTCTTATTGTTTTAGGGTCTTCTGGTAGTAAATAGAAAAAATGGAAAAATTAATTACACATTCTCAATTGTTTACACTTCTCTTGGCTCAAGACATAGCAAACCATTGGTTTTCTTTTTCCATTTTCCTTTCCATTCAGTGTCAATGTGGGAGTGAGACATGAGTGTTTTAAAACTGTGGCCAGTGGTTTTGATGACACTACTAATTTGTGAAGGTAAAACATCACAAGTAGGCCTGGCTTTAAATAAATGTGTTCAGACCTTTCTGGAGATTTCCATAAGTTATCTAAAACTATAAACTTACAAGTAAAGAAGATGGAATCATCAGTCAATTTTTGAAGTCCTTGTGTGAATGGGTATATTTTTCAAAACTACCACTCATGATATCTAAAAGTCAATTTGAACTCTCAAAAACTTTCCCATCTATCTGTAATATTGTATTTCTCTGTCATTGCTATGGCAGCCCAGGATAGAAATTTTTGTCTCTATAGAATTCTTTGTTTGCTGCATCTGCTTATATTGATAAAAGTTTATGTTCTTGTTTCTGGGTTGGGTTTTTTTGTTTTGTTTTTTTTTTAAAATTATTTTTTCTAATATTTTCTCACTAATAAGTAATGTTTAATTATGCAGATTTCAAGTACTATGCATTGTAATTACTTGTGATATTTTGCTTGGAATAAATGAAATATTCATTTGGTAATTATTTACAGATTTTTACTTGGGACTTTTTACTTTTACAAAACTTGGAACCACAAGTGTGAAACTTGAATTCTAGGATTTCTGAGGAAAAAACAAAGTTGGGAAACTGTATTTTTCAAGTAGCTCTCATGACAAGCTGCAGGAGCCAGACCCTACTTCGAAGACTCACCTTACAGTGCTAGACCAGTACATGCTGGAAAGAGCTCAGTGACACTGAGTGAAAGAGAAGGTTAATGTGAAAAGAATGTGCATTTGAACTTGCTGATTTTGCCTTTGAAATTAGACAGGTGCACTTTCCACTTCAGACAGTGAGCTTTGTGTATGTATCTACGGCTCCATGGCATAGTAGTGCTCCATCTTAGTTGCTTTGACCACATCAATCCTGTTGTAGATATTGTTCTAAGAAGAAAGAGTTGGTTATCAGTGCAGAAGCAGCTTGAGGATTCATTATGAGAGAGAGCAACGACAACTCACAACCACAACTTGACTTGTTTTGTAATCGTCGTCATTAAAGTGGTAGCACAGTGCTATTGGAAATATTTGCCAGTTTCTAAAAGTAAAGATTGGTTATTTTCGACCTTAGTCACAACAAGCTAAAGGCAAAGGACGCTGTGATGCCCCATTTCCAGAGGTCTTTTGCCCAGCTTCATCAAAGAGTAAAAAGGTTCATCACCTCTACGACAAAACTAGCAAACATCAGCTGATTTTTGCACATAAATGGTGAGTAGTAAACCTGACTGCTCAGTGACTGATGGAAATGGTTCTCAGTGCAAAGACTTTTCTTGTTTTGTCAAGCAGGTGCAGTTAGGATTATTCACAATGCAGAGTTTGGATCTGGACACACCAACTTCTGTCATTTGTCCTTGTACATGCACCAGTGCATTGTGCTGAGTTGAGTTAATCGGGGGTTTAGAAGCTCTTCTAATTATGCTGTGCTTAGTGCGTTGTGATTATTGTTACCCAAATGAATGAAAGGCAACAAAATCATAAGCATGGAAAATATATTTGCTTTTGAATAATATCAGCCACTAATAGTTCCAATATTAACAACTGTTTATACTTTCAATATTTTAATATATGTTAATTAAAATATTTTATATTATGGTCATTAGTGATTTAATATTCCCATCTGAGCCACATATAAGTTGTGAGAGAATCTTGGAAAACACATTTTAATAGTTTCAGCAATTAGCTCAAGAAATAAAACAATAATTTGCCAAAATAAAAACAAACATATTATTACTTAGGTTAGTACCTCAACTTGTACCTGGAAATGATGCAGGAAAGACTTGATCACTTTTTTTTTTCTTTTTTTAAATAATTAAAAAAGGTTCTATTTATGTTTAAAATAAGTTTAGTAAGTGAAATAAGAAATTGGGGCTATGCATTCTTCTGGGGAGATTATCCTTCTGGACTACATCTTTCAAAAATTTTAACTGCCCAGAACACCTAGATTTCAGCTTTGCAAAATAATGTTGCACCTGTCAAGAAAAAAGAAATACAGATATATTATTCTGCCTTCAATATTATTACACTCCATTTGTTTTTGTCATGCAGCAAGTCTTACAGTTGGTGTTAATTATTTGCCATACTAAGGAATACTCCAGGGGTTGTAAGAGCTTTTGAGAGTTTGTCTGAATTATCAGCCTTTGTCTTAACAATGGCATCTTTCCAGCAATTTTAATTATTTGTTACATGGCTTATGTGCTCTACTTTGTGGTTTCCTTGATGGTAGGGAGCGATAGTGGCTCACAGCATCTCCTCATTACCACACCTACCAGGTGGGAATTGTATTGCTTTGTCTTCAAGGAGGTGGACTGTTTGCTGCAAATGACTGGGAGTGTTGCCCAGAAAGCTAAGCAGCTTCAGATAGTTTGTATAACATTTGCTTTTCAGATTAAAAAAATAGCTGTCTTCCTAGTCTGAAGTCACCAGAGAGAAACCTGTTCCCATTGCAGTGGCTGACGTCTCACATGAAGTCTGGGACAGTCTTCTATCAGGATTAAACTGAAAACTAGACTAAGTGCAAAGCCCAGATTTTACATTTCATTGTTAAAATCACGGCCCCCACCCCTCCCCACCAAACACCTCTATACAAAAGAAAGGCAAAGGCTGCAATCTTGACCCTTGTATGGAACAAACAAATGCAGCAAATGCTGTGTGAAGCAGTGGTCACCCTAAGCAGAGCAGGCACTTCAAGGAAGGCACATTGTGTCTGGGAACTGCTTGCCCTGTATCAGCTCCTGAAATGCCCCTTGTCAGCAAGTATGGATGCATCTCAGTACTCAGTATCCCACAGCTTGTGCAGCGATGCCAGGCACTGGGACAGCTCAGACTTGTGTGATGGGAGGACGGGATTTTGTGTAAGTACAGCAGGCAGAAGAAATACAGGAGAAAGTCTGCAGAATCAGCAAACGGTCACTGGATCTCCCTGGGCACAAAGGTATGAAAGAAAAAAGTTCTGCTGTTTCTGCCATCATGTTCAAAGAATGCATTGAGAGCACGTTTCATCCAGAAGACAATTTGTGACTTTTTTTTTAGAAGATGGTGTAGATTTCTGTCATGGAGTCGCGGCAAAGTTGCTCTTGGTCACAAAAGACTGGGCAGAAGGACCTAAGAGGGAAACTAGGCCAGTATAGGTTTAACACAAACACAGCTGAAGGCAAAAGCAGCTAACTTCCCTTAGAATCCTGGAAATTGTGGGTAGGGAAAAAAAAACCACTGATGAAAAAATATTTCTGTGTTGGTTAGTAACTGTCACCAATTTCATACTCTTCCACTCAATAAAAAACAAACCTGTTAATTAATCACTGAGTTATTAACAAACTATTCCTGCCTTCATCATTACAAGCACATATAAAATCTGACAGACTGCTCTTCAACACCTGCATTTAATTCAATAACATTGTTCATTGAATTTTAATTTTATTTCAGACTCATGAAGTGTAGACTGATCATATAATTTTCACGTATTTATCTGGTTGTTAGTTCTGATGAGGACATAAAATGAAATCAATATAGGCAATTTATATGCATAATCAAATATTAATATCGAAATAGTTACATCCAGGGACAGAAGGAAAGAAGCGAAGATGTAGAACTCTGCCTACATAAAATCTTAGCTATTAGGAACATATGAATAAAAGGACACCTGCTAGGTCATGAAATCCAAGCCCTTCCTATTGCAACCAACACAGTAATATAATCTCAACAAAGGGCTCTTCTGCGCTTCAGTACAGGAAAAGTGAGATCTTGCAACCACTTTCATACTGTATGTTTCCTTTCATCTAGTATAGTTCATTAACTATTTTAAAACCATTTCAAGAATGGAAGACATTAAGTTTACAAGATTCAAATAACTAGGTATGTTCTTTCACATAGCAGCAGTTAGAGAGCTTCAGTATGGCCCATGAGTCAGTTTGCCCACGGTTTTCTGTAATACTTGATGCTGTGTATTATAAGCCACTTCAATTTCTTGAAACTTTATCTGTATATGTAACACAGAGTCATATTTATGCCATGTACTCGTACAATAGCCAGTGTCTCAGATGTTCTCCCTGTGTTTACCTCATTGTTAGCGTTGATGTAAATGAGACTACAGGTGAGATATATTTCCACCTAGCTGCAGTCTCCTAAGGGTCAGGTATCTGGCCTAAGCTACTTGTCTCCTGTTTCTCTATAGATAATGAGTATAGATAGGCATCCTACTGAAATTTATCTCAGTTGTGCTGGGATGAGATTATTTGCTTCCCTATGTCACCACTTCACTATAGGAGCACAAATAATTATGCTACAGTTGAGGTTTAAAGCTGAGTGAGATGACCCTCTCTCAAAAAAATGGTTTTGCCCCAGAACAACTTGTCTCCTGTACGGTCCTTAGCATCAACTCAAGAAATATCAAAAGCTAGGACCTAATCCAAAGAGTCATTTTTTGATACAACCACCTTGGTTTAAACAGCAAAAGTTTAATATATGACTGTGTATAGGCACATGTCTCCAGAGTTTGCCACTATCCCAGAACCATTTGACTAACACTGATGCAGCTTTGCCTATCCAAAGATTTCTGCTTATGCTTTTGGTTTTGTTTTAAGTCTAGAACTAGGTCTTTATAATTTTAAAGTACTTAGCGTGCATTTGGAATTCAGACAGATGATATTACCTCATGTTTTAACTGGATGTTTTTTGAAGAAAAAATTATTTTTTAAGACAGTGCAGCTCATAAGTGCCTAAGCTAATAAGTCTTAAGTTACTGTTTCATTCGGTCAAATACTCAATTAACTTTCTTTGTCTTGGGAACAGATTTGTTAATTTGTGTCATGGTAGTAATGCTATTGTATACACACAGCAGAAAAAACCCTTTAGATCTCTTTCTTCTTCCCCTAGATTTTGTTCTTAAGTTATGATTCCTTAGTATGTTCCCTTGTAAAATTACCTGATTAATCTTGATTGTGACTGATCAAGTATTATTCTTCATAAAATTGATTGTTTTACTCAAAGACTGAAGAATTATTTGATCTTTTTAGAGCACTACGGCTTATAATTGACTTACTTGTGAAGTGCTCTGCTAACTCTTATTATCTGAATGAATAACTGATGGGCTTTGCTTCATATTAATATTTACAGAGATTTGTTGCATACTTGTGATGCACTTGGCTACTCAGTTATCCCTCCTCAAGGTAAAGTCCACTTTTAACATTGAGGACAGGGTATGTTAATTAAGAAATTAACTAAATATTGTGACATTTGAAATATCTTTATCTGCTTATATGTGATTTTTTTGTTTGTTTCAAAATACTTTTTTTATGCCTTAAATTGCTTTGTATTTAACATACTTGTTTGAATTATATTTTTCTACCCCAAAATTTAATGCAATTTGGGATGCAAAATACACATCCTAAGAAGTCTTGAAAGAAAAATAAATCCAAATCTCATATATGCTGAATAACACAATACCTAGTATGTGTTAAGTATGTGAAAGTTTGAGGATACGGTAGTGGTTGTGTTCAGTATCTTTTGCAAGTTCTACTTGCTTTGCTAACATTAAGCAAGCTGTGAAAAAGATGGATGACAATTCTCAGGGGTCTCCAGTTAATGACAAAACTGACAAGTGGTAAAAGTAAAAGGAGTTATAGTAAACGTCATTGTCTTAGTAGTAATAGACAACCATATCAGACAGAGTCATAACAGAGCTGTTGTGCAGAATTTATTACAATATAATTGTTAGATACTCTTAAGTTCTCACCAGACACTCACCTTAATATCAACTTATGAGCAGTGCTCAGTAATAAAAAAGGGTATTTTTTATTCTTTTGCAGGCAACTTATGACCGGATGGTCTGATGAAAAATACATAGAAACAGTCTCTGAAAACTTTTTTTCATTCATCAATGGCATGAGTTACAAGCTAAATTTCCTTAAATGCCAGGAGAATTCTTGTAATATTTGGCAATTAATACAGTATCAGTGATTTATGAAATCCCTGTTAAGTGAAAATAATTTTGTCTTTTGCAGTCTAGGCAGAGGATGAAGAGACTAACAGGGCGGGGAGGGGGGGGAAGTCAACAACTTTCCTCTGATTCTGGAATGGATTATGAGTGGTGATGTTATTAGACTTGGACAGTTAAAATAGCTTTTCAATATACCGAGCATGACAAAAGAAGGGACTGTGTTAATATCAAAGCTGACTACTGCTAGCAAAAGTTCAAATGTATTAGCATTCATCTGTGTCCTGTCATCTTGGCTTTTCTTCATCTGCAGTTTCGTGAGTGGAGATTGAATTGTAATAAATATTTATGTCCAAATCGAGTGCAGGTGGTAATGTGAATATGTGCACCTTCCAGAGTTGTAAACTGAACATATGTTATAGTATAGAAAGGAATTTTGTGATAAAAGTGCCTAAGTTATTTAGCTACTTTCAGAAACAGGACTGGAACTTCATGGTGTTAATCAACGGGAGTGACAGCTACATAGTTCCTGTATTTAGGTTTTTATGGAACTTTCTAAGTCATTCAGGAGTCAACATAGTGGTGTTAGGGGATATTAATAGTCTCAGACATGCATTTCTTTGAAAACTGAGAGACTTGTGTATACCTGAAAATGTTCTTTTTATGCTTAGTTATACATAGTCAACAACAGAGAATGGGAGCAGGATCTGAGCTAGGAGAGTTTATTTTGGTACCAACGTATGTACTTCTGTGCAGTGTCCCCAAACCCTGAACCAAACAGATAACAGGGCATTCTTCTTCAGCCTTTTGTTTTGCTATACTGTGATCTCATGCAAAATATTTTTTTTTCTATTTTCATATGAACCTTCACAAAGTGAAAAACGCTCATGAAAGATTTCTTTCTTCTGAGATGCAGTAAAATGTGGAGATGTTGTGGGCCACAAAACACAAAGGAAATATTTCCTTTTAACACACCAAAATCAATCAAGCTCTCAGGTGAGCTGAGTCAGTCGGAGTGAAAGTTATTTTTCTCAGTCTGAATTTCAACATTCTCAGTCTTAGGAATCACTCATCTACTTACATGAGAGCTTATAAAGATCTTGTACAGCTAGAGGTCCATCTGTTTTTTAAATGGAACCCTGTAAAAGAAAAAAAAAAGCCAACATGCAAGCAATTCTTTGCTTAGGATCATAACACAATAGTAAAGGAAGAGACTGTAAAAAACAATGCCCAACAATCAGTGTGGGGCAGGGTGTGCTTAACAGCTGGATTCAGGGACACTGACCGTGAACACACACAAGTTCCCCTTCCTTTTCAGTCTTCCTGTCTTGGACTCCCCACCCTGACTTATACTTTGGCCTTCCAATAATTCTGCACTCCATGGTCAAGCCCCCTTTTCTTGGTCCCTGGTTATTTCATGAACCTCTCTCCTTCCAAGGAGCCCAGTTTCTCCAGGGGATTCCCAAACACAACCCCTTTACTCTGGCCTGTCTGAAACCCCATCCTCCTCAAGCTCCACATTCTTCTGCATCACATTTCACTTCCCATCTTCCACTGCCCTTTTTTCTCCTTACAATGCTCCTAAATTTTTAGGACAGAAGAGAAAGTTTTCCAGGAAAGCCTAGGAACAGTGCTAAGCTCTGTCTATTCAGTTGTAGTCAACTGATGACACCAAATAACGAAGATAACTGTCCATAGTCATCTTTAGACTGGAAAGAAGCAGCTGATTTCTAACTACTGGAGGCACAACATTCCAGGATAGACTGTCAGCAGGATAAGAGAACTCATATACAAAGACAGATTCTGTGGCAGACTTGCTTGCTGGAGCTTAGGAACCCAACAAATGATTCAGAAGATCCCTTCTACTCCTCCATTGGATCCCATTCTTCATACTTTTAACTTTCTCCTTTGACTTCCTACATTCTGTTAGGCAAATTTGTTGTCTTCTTGCTGTCTCTAAAACCCAAAGCACAATTTAATGCTGCATAAATAAGAGTGATATTCACCTATGAGCCACATAAATACAGTGTATCTCAACTGGATAGTTATATCAACTCTTGTCTTGCTTTTCTCAATAGTAACATAGCTGCATGGTGAGCACAAGAAGCAAGGGATCATTATGTGTTTTATGTTGCTGAAGGCACAATAGAGATATTTTTCTTCACATAGTTTTGAAAAACTAATGATAACTACTTTGAAATTAACCATAATAAGCAATGCAAGTATCATCTGGTGTTCTGTTCATGCTGTCAGATAATGGATGTTCTACAGGGTATATATAAAAAAGAAAGACAGCATAAAATGTTAACTGGAATTTGGCATAGATAAAGCTAAAAATAATAAAAACCCCTCAATATTGAAAACAAAATAGACAAACTATAAAAGTGATAAAATCAAAACACACCATAGGAAAATAGTTGCAAAAATCCTATTAAATAATGCGTGTATATATATATATATGTTTTGATTTTGACAGGAAACTAGATGAGTTTTTTTAGAAACTGGTGGAATATACAAAGAATAGTATCTCAAATAAATTCAAAGACTAGGAAAGACTGCAACTGCTGTTCACCTCTTCCTATTGTAAAGATATGTATTGTTCCATCACCTCATTAAAAAGCACATCTCTTCATTGCTCTCCAGATCTAAAATCTAGAAATGGGCTTGCATAATCTTTTCTTCTCTAATGGTCAATAAGCATCCATTTTGATTATCAGATTCTCAAAGCAAAGTGTTTATTCATCTGTCCTATCAGCCTCTGCCTTAAGAAAAAGGAACTTCTTCTAGAGATGCATATTTAATATTTCAGACAAATGGATAGGTTTATTTTTTTTAGAACCCAGAGATGAGTTTGTATGCTTCTCATTTTTCTCTTCCTTAATTACCTTTTTAATTTATCTCTTAAAAAACCCATCAAATTTAATGCCGTCATTAGGTTAATAGAGCAACCAGTGCATTTTTCCTTATCACTATAAATATACCTTTTAAAAACAGTTGTCATGGCCCGTCATGTACATTTCCAATTGTGGTTAAACTAAGCACTTTGAACTATGGGATTTGGTGTTATATGTTCAGCTGTGTGTTTATGGAAAAATAAATTAACAATTACCTTAGCAATACATTGATTTACATGCATGTGCCCAACAAGATTATCTTCTTATCCTGTATGAAGACAATATGCAGCAAGGAATTCAGCAACAATAATGTTTATTATGCTATATGGTCTCCTCCTATTGCTTACCAACTCCTGAGAAATTATGTAATCCATTGTCTCTACCTTAATTTATCTTATACTGAATATAAAGACACGTGTAACTCTGCTCAAGGGGTTTTCTGTGTTATATTCTTTATATTCTCTCATGTCTACTTAACTAACACTGTTCAGCTTCAGTGATATTAACTAAATTCTGCTGTATGTCAAATTATAACTCTTCTCTCAAGGGTTAGTTTTGCATCTCACATTAGTATCACTTGGGGTTTATTTTTTCTCTTTCACTTCAATCTCACTTGTTATCAAAGACTACACCACATTTCCAAAATTAAAGGAGCCTGAGATGAAACTTTTCCATAGCTTTAATTTCCCTTTTTTCCTTCTGCTCGAAAACACATTTCATTTGTCATCCATATAATCATTGATGATGTATTTCACATCACTGTATATTCTCTATTTAGATTATAAATATTTTAAAATCAATTTCTGTCAAAATCTTATCCATGGTATTCATTGATACCAGTCCGCTAGTTTTAATTTCTTTATTTTGCTGGGGGAGGGGGTGTCTTAAAGGTAGACATTAAAAAAATTGATTGGACCAATGATTTATTTGGGTATTGAATGTGATGATGCCGGAAATTTCAGAGAGTATAACTGGATAACAATTTTCACAAAAGAAAGACCTGCTTTGCAGAAGAAAACTCAGGGAGTAGAAGAAAGAATGCAGAAAGTATGGGTCTGAGCATGGCTGAGTGAAATAGCTAGAACAGAAGGAAAGATATTTGAGTTGTACTATTTCCCCTGCCAAAAGAATAACTTGTGAAACACGGATGTTTAGTATCTTATCCTTTTTACTGTCTTCATCATCCAAAGGATATCTGTTTATGTCAATCATTTCAGGAGCTCAAGAGAGAAAAGTCTGTGTCATAAATCAAGATCTTTAAAACTGGCCGATGAACTCTCTGAATGTTAATTTCATATGATGAACTGTATTTCTAATTTGTTTCTGGAAAATCTCAGGGTTTACATTCAAAACTATATTTTTACAGAATTTTGTGAGGAACATTGCTGTAGTATAAGAAATATTAACTTGGGACAATCAGGCAAAGAGAGAAAATAAAATAATATTTCAATCTTTCTTATATGATGGGAAATACATTTAAATGTGTGTCAGAAATTCAGAGACCTTTAGGACTTCATATGATGATGGACTAAAGTGACACGTTTTACTGAGCCCTTGAACTGGAGGGGTTTTATGCAGCTTTTCCTGCACAATCTCTAGTTTATCAGCAGCATCTTAAAAATGTTTAAGAAGGCTTGGTTCATAGAATCATAGAATGCTTTGGGTTGGAAGGGGCTTCACAGATCATCTAGGTCCAAACACCCCTGCCATGGGCAGG
>VZTU01008550.1:3499-17314 GCA_013400835.1 Zapornia atra | reverse complement strand
CAGAGAGTGTGTTTTCACTAGACAATTGGTTTCATAGGACGTCCCCCCTTTTTCAGTTCAGTTTTTACTAGAGCACTTATTTCAGTCATATGGTGAAGCTCCCTCTTAGCGAAGTTTCCTATTTTTCTAATGAAAATGAATTTCTATCCTTTGTATTCTTGCTTTTTCATTAGTTTCATATTAGGGAAAAAAAAAACACCCAGAAAAAAAAACCTTATGTGCTTTATACATCAGAATTATTTTGGCATATGGTAGCCATACCTCCTGGAAATGGTGTGGTATTCTCCAGATGAATTTTATCTATCTTTGAGGCTATCAAAATTCTACAACATTTTTCATTTATAGTGAGGTTAACTTTCTGTAATTTCTGTGTTCATTGGTGTTTTTGTTGTTACGTGTCACATCTATTTGGTGTTCACTGAATAGAACAAAACAAGATTATTTGGAGGTTTTCCCAGGTCAGAGTGAAAATAATTTAGAAACCGTACATTCTGTCTATTCTCTCACTGTAAGGCCTTTGCATATTCTAAAACATGCCTTAGCTTTGAAGATTTTTTTTTTCCCTCTTTTTATTTCAGGGGTTGTTGGAATGGAGATTTAATAAAATTGATCTTTATTTTTTAACAAGTTATTTTCTTCTTGAATACTCCGGCATTTCTAGGTAATGATTATCTTTAAAACCACATTTTTTTCATGTACTTATGGCTGATTGAATGTGCCCTGATACCTGATTTTCCAACTCAAAAGGCTGGACTAATGTAATAAATGCCATCTGAATATAACCATTAAAACCACCTGGAAGAATAAAGAACAAAAAAAACCCAACAAACCACCACTACTACCCACCCACACAAAACAATAAAAAATGAAGAAAATTACTTTGTGATTTCAAGCTCAGAGGCCCACTCTAACTATTTCCAAGCATAAAGGAAGTTGCCTCTTCCAACACACAAAAAATTGCACACATATATATAGGTGTCTATGCAGGACACACATAAATACCCCTATGTAGTTTATATTTTTAATTGTAGATCCTAAAAGAACTCAGAATAGTTCTACAGAGGTTTTTGCAGATGGGATCCAAACTCCTCTGGATATATTTCAAATGTGCTGCTCGTGGTCTGCGTTAACAAGCTGTAGTCACTTACCTTTCAAACTGGGTAACTCAGGTCCAGGTTTTTTTCTACATAAGATATCAACAGCAGATGGGCCCCTACAAAGATGTTACTGATGTTTTAATGCTTACACCTTAAAGTAAAATGCAAACTTAATGTTTGCTATTCTTAGTGCTGGAGGAGGTTTTGCTGTCTGTGATGGTTAAAGAGTTGTTTCAAGTTAGCTATTAGAATTGGGCTACAGAGTGCCTGAATGCCTGTCTGTTTCCCCAGATGTAGCATCTGAATCAGATTTACAAGACTGTATCTTCACCTCTTTAAGATCAAAAGCACAGAATACTTTTTTTTTCACTTTCACATATTTTTATTAGAAAGAACTGATTACAAGATGTTACTCTCTGCCTTTCATGTAATAGCCCAGAAATTAGAAACCTTGACAAAATGCCTAGGAACTGGATTGCAGAGTCTCGTAAGCATGTCTTAATTAAAAATTATAACACGCGTATGTCTGGTGAAGTGTGTTAATGTCATACTAAGAATAGAATTTCATTCTGTACCTATGAATTTAATTTAGGGTGTTTTGTTTTGTTTTTTCTTTGCTGTGGTGGTGATGGGAGAGGGAGGAATTTGGCTTTTTAAAACAGTTACTCCTTAATGCATAATGAATAAATAGTTCTGGAAACAGGAATTGGAAGCCAGGATACTCCCTTCAGATCTATTAATATTTTCTGTACAGATTCAAGCTCTTTCTATAGCCTGCTGTATTCTGAATTATTTGCTACTAAGAGGCTCAAAGGGTAAGTAGGTCAGCTTTTTTTTTTCCACTTTCCACACTTTCTCCTGAAGTATTTTTCCTAGAAATGATACATTTGGATTTGGGTTCTGTCAGGTTATGAACCAAAATACATCTAATCAGGTACACAAGGGTTTTAGCAAGTTTATGCAATTGACACTGGCTACATCACTGTAAGAATGCACTAGATGCCCATAAGCTTTATAATTGGATGGTTTATTGAAAGATTTTTGTAAAACTTTGTCATAAATCTGCTTATGTGAGCAGTGTTATTAATTCAGGGCTGATATTACTGATGTCTCGACTTCCTCAGTGAGAAATAGAAGGCATGGTGAAAAGTTTGGCAGAGTACAATTTTATTTTCTGAACCACGTTCATAATCTCAGATGCTTGAAGCGGCATCCATTCTACCTAATGGCAACTGGTGTGTAGACATCTATAACAGATCTGGTCAGCCAGATAATAGAAAAATAAGGGACTTCTTGAGCATAATTCATCCAAATTCTTTCACAGATCTGTTTTAAGATGAGAAAAAACACTCAGATAAACATGTCTACATATACACTACAATTGCCCACTCATGTTGTGAGTTCTTTTAAGTACTTATTCTTTTTTTTCCTGTCAGATGATCAGTGGGCTTAACTCATAATAACCTAAGACAGGCTAACTGAGATGTGAATCAGATTTCTAAATCCTTCTGTGACAGCATCACAGGGGCTTCAGATGCATGGCAGGCAGTCCTGGCACCATCTGGTCTGACTCTTTCCACTGCTAATCTGAAATGATGGGTGTCTGACTGGTACCTATGACAGCACTGGTGATGTCAGAAAGAAATAATAGTTAATACTGGAGTTTTTCTGGTAGATTAGATTTCTAATTTTAAAATTAATTTTTACCACTAGAATTGTTTTCCTTAATTGCATGCAAGTTCAACAGCTTTCTCTATGAAGTCAGGCACCCACATTACTGCTATTGTCATAAAATTGACTACTAGGTGGGGCTTTTACTACCTGCAATCAGTCTTAATGCATTACACAGTTTATTGGGGAAGGATTCAAATAGGAATTCTGTGATCAGGACAGTAAATAGGTAAAGTATTTCTTGGTCCCAGAGGTTTGGATGTTAGAGATCTTGAGCAAGCAACTGATGTGAAAATAAAAGGAATTTTAGAAACAGCAGAAGTATTTGACTGCTATGTAGAATTGTAGCCTAGAACTACCAAGCCTCAAATGCAGACAGATGACTCAATCACTGGTCAATGATGCTACTATATTTCTGTCTTCTCGCTTTCATTTTTAATTTGTATCTTTTGTTTTCAGAGTCATATAAATACATTGCCAATTATAATTATCAAATTACCACTAATTTGTTAACACAACATTTTATTAGATGGGATTAAAAAAACCCACGTGGAATAGAATTATGGATTACTGTAAATAAAGCCTTTTGGTATTGTTCAGTTTCTCCAAATAGAAGCTAACATGAAGCTACTGTGGTTTTGCCTCCTTCAATTTATTCGTGTCACACTTCAGTCGGCGGCTATTTTAGGTTATGTGAGAAATTTCAGGCCATAAGTGTTAGCTCCAGTGCAAAAAGCCATGAAATTCTGCAAGGAATTGTATTGCTTTCTGGTGACAGTTGTATACCCAAATGGACCTGTAAGTCCCTCAAAGGACTTGATTACAAATAAGATAACTGAGATGGCAGGCCAACACAGACATCAATATTCAGGATAATGGCAAACCTGATTTTACTTGTATTTGTCTAGCAATAATATTTTGTTCATTCTTTTCTGTAATAGTTCTGCTAATAATGATATTTATCATGTCTATTATTGATTATATTTGTAGAGAAGGATTTCTATTTGTCTGTTATGAATTATAAAATCAGCTGTTGTTTTTATCTGCACAAATATAGGTAGTTTAGTTCCTGGAGCATGATAACTGATTGAAGTACCCTCTTTTATTCTGTACTCCTACAGTTCCTTGTAAATACAAAAACCCCAAAAACAACAACAAAAAACCCCCAAAAAACAGCACCAACAAAACCTACCAGTATTATGCATGCTTATTCTAATGTATATCTGAGTCATTTATTCATTACTGAAACCTGCAAATTAAATGTCAAGATGCCTGGGATAGGGAAAAGAGCCTTAAGTGGGTACGTGGGTGGAAATGATAAATCATCTGATGATCATAGAGATGGACTGAGCGAACTGTTCCATCTGCAAGCTCAGCAGAATATTCCAACAGACTGATAATGAAAATTATGTTAATATTATTTTGATAGTATTTATTCTTTCTAGGATATCCTTAGTAGGATAGACTCAAAGATGATTTCTTATTTAAGAGGTTAGAATTTTTCAGACTGTAGGGACCTCAAAAAAATATTCTTCAACAATATTCCTCTGAGTTCACTCCGTTATTTTACCCTTTCCTGGGTATTTGATGTTACATGCTGCCAGAGGTAGACCTTGGTAGAACTTTGTCTGGTTTTATTTGTAATTCATAAGAACCAGATTCCTGAAGATATCAGTGCTACAGCAGGGTGTTCCATCAGGTACATAAGTAAAGGGCAAACACCATGTCCATCACTCTTTCCTCCACAGTATGACCAAAAATATTTAGCTTCTCAGAGGAATCAGTATCTAAAACAATGAGAAATAATTTGCAGAATTGTTCTTGATATTTTTGACCTAGTTGTTGAGTATCCTGTTCCATATACAAAGAAGTACAGAGCATGCCAGATGGCAAAATAAAATAAAACCCAATGACAACAATACATCAGGCACACTCTAATTATATCTGTATCAATTTTAAAATCAGGTCATCTATCCAAATTGCAAAGGCATGCTCAGCAGCTTGTACCAGCAGTTACAAAGTCTTGGCACTGCTATGCTGAAACTAAAGCTGAAAAAGACTGAACTTAACACATAAAACTGCAAAGAAACCAACATGAAAATTAATGAAAACAACAGTGTGGTGAGAAATTGCAGTTTAAACTGGGTAACAGATTTCAGTCCCTGTTGGAAGGAGGTGAGACATAGCCTGGACTTGAAGAAAAGACAGTGATTGCTAACTGGTAGTGTGAGTCAACCTGTATCTTTCACAGTTGGATACTGACACGGATTAAGAAATGAGGTACTGAGGAAAAAAACCAAACAAGATAACACTGAAAGGAGAGTATCCCTAAATTCTTAGTCACATAAAACTGTAGGAAATAAAAAAAATAAGGAGAAAGAGCAAAACAAAAGATAAATACCAACAAAAGATAAAGCATTGAAAAAAAACCACAACAAAAAAACTCCACAGAGGAATGATTATTAAAATATCAAAAATAACTTGTATGTATTGAAAACAATGTACCAGGTTATTAAAGATCTTTGTGAAAATTTATAAAAAATATAATAGGCTGACCAGAAGAAAAATTGTTAAGAGGACTACACCTGTGTTGGTACAGATGGGCAGAGAGCTTCAAAAATCCTCAACATACCTTAGTTTGGCTCAGTAATGGAACGCTTGTAGCAGTAGAATGGTTTTAAACTTTAAAAGGGTAGATTTAGGTTGGATATTAGGAAAAAAAAAAATCCAGTATGAGGGTGGTGAGGCACTAGAACAGGTCGCCCAGGGAGGTGGTGGTTGCCCCCCCTATCCAGTGTTCAGGGCGGGTTGGATGGGGCCTTGATCAGCCTGGTCTAGTGAGAGGTGTCCCTGCCCAAGGCAGGCAATGGAACTTGATGATCTTTAAGCTCCTTCCAACCCCAACCATTCAATGATTTTATGATTCCTAGGTCTATAAATAGGCCACTAATGCCAAATTTTTCATCATTAAAAATGTAACCTTGGAATCTGGGAAAAACACCTTTTTAGCTGTAAATTAATTAATACAGGAACAAATATCCAAAATAAATAAACCCCCATATGTGTAGTAAATAAAGATATAGTGAGAAATTATGGAGGATTTTTCTTGAGCTTGTATGGTCAAGTTTCAGTAACAAAGGGACTACAGAGGTGGCTTCTGTAAGAAGCTGCTAAAAATTTCCTCTACGTTTAGTCAAGCTGATACCAGCCAGTTCCAAGATGGACCTGCTGCTAACCAAGGCTGAGTCCATCAGCGATGGTGCTAGGGGGTCTGGAATAAATATTTAAGAATGGGGGAGGAAAAAATGCTGCCCAGCAACTTACAGATGATTGAGAACATGTGACAGAAACAACTCTGCAGACACCAAGGTCAGTGAAGAAGGAGGGGGAGAAGGCGTTCCAGTTGCCAGAGCAGAGATTCTCCTGCAGCAGGCCATGGAGAAGACCATTCTGAGGTAGGCTGTCCCGCTGTGGTCCATAGAGGTTAACAGTGGATCAGCTATCCACCTGCAGCTCAGGAAGCTGGAGTAGGTGGATACACCCAAAAGAGGTTATGATCCTATAGGAAACCCACACTGGCAAAGGCTCCCAGAAGGACCTGTGGACCCATGGAGACAAGAGCCCATATCCGGCAGGTTATCTCGTAGGAATTATGACCATGGAGAGGACCCACACTGAAGCAGTCTGTTCCTGCAGGACTGCACCATGTGGAAGGGACACATGGTGCAGTTAATGAAGAACAGCAGCCCATGTAAAGGACTCACATTCAAGAAGGATTTCATGGAGGATTGTCTCCCATGAAAGGGAGCAAGGGAAGAGTGTGATAAGTCACCTCCCTGAGGAGGAAGGAGTGGTAGAGACATGTGATGAACTGACTGTTACTCCCATTCCCTGTCCTTTTTATGGTTGGTTGGGAGGAGGTAGAGAAAATAGGGAGCAAAGTTAAGCCCTTGAAAAAGGGAGAGCAGTCTGTGGGGAAGTTGTTTTAAGATTTAGATTTCATTTCTCATTATTCTGTTCTGATTATGGTTGGTAATTATTTAAATTAATTTTTACCAAGTCAAGTCTGTTTTGCCCATGATGGTAATTTGTGAGTTATCTCTCCCTGTATTTAGCTTGACCCACAAGCCTTTATTTATATTTTCTATCCCCTGCCCACTTTTGGAGGGGGAGTGATAGAACAGGTTTGGTGGGCATCTAGCACCACAGCAATGAAGAAAAATCAAGATATAGGGAGTATTAGAATGTGTATAGAAATAACACCAAGAGAACCTATGGGTAAGAAGCCCTCCCCCATAACATCATACCCTCCTGGCAAAGGATTCATAAAGCTCACAACTCAGAGTAACAAACCCTCAAACTGACTGAGGATGTAAGCCTCAGAGAGACAGTGGGTGAGCATGACAGCAGAATGAAAGGGTAGATACAAGAAATGTGAGCACAGCAATACTTAGTAAATTACCAATGAGAGAGGTTTTTGTTTGGTTTCATCATCTGGTTTTGTGTTTGGTCATTTTTATTTACTATATTTAATTTTCCCTAATAATTGTAAGTGGTCTAAAGGTAATTAAACTGTTGATATTTCAGTCAGATAAACTATTAATTCTTATCTTTGAGTATAAGGCGTATTTTCTTGGTTCACATAATAAGAATACACTGAACTGGTGGAGAATACATACAACTGGAGCTGTAATTTGGACTCAGTATGTCAAAATATCATGGTTTTGCTGCAGCTGAATGCCAAAAACCATGCAGCTCTTCACTCTCTAAGAGTGTGTGTGGGGAATTGGAGGGGGTGGGAAGGGGAACAAGAGAAGGATAAAGAAACAACAAAAGAACCCCTAAACATCATGGGTTGGGATAAAGACAGTTTACTGGGACAGCAGAGAAAATGACATTTAACAGTAACAAGACTTTATAGCAAAATATACAAAACTGGTGATACACAAGGCAGTTTCTCACCGAACTGCACAACTCAGAATGTACAGCTCAGAGCCATCCTGAAACTGGACTGTCCCAAAAAACATGTGTCCTGGAGCTGAGTGCTCCTGCCTTCACCAGCACCCCTTTTACTCTGTGAATTACATAACTGGCATGGAGTACCCTTTTGGGGCAGTTTGGGTCAGCTGTCCTGGCTGTGTCCCCTCCCAGCTTCCTGGGCACACTGCTGGCTCCTGTTCAGCTGGCTGTCAACCAATATATCCAGGTTCTTTTCCTCTGGGGTGCTTTCTAGCCACTCTTCCCCAAGACTGCAGTACAAGGGGCTGTTGTGACTCAAGTGCAGGCCCTGGCACTTAGACTTTCTGAACCTCATATAGTTGGCCTTGGTCCATTCATCTAGCTGCCCAGATTCCTCTGCAGAGCCTTCCTACCCTCAAGTAGATCAACACTCCTACCCAAATCAGTGTTATCTGCAAACTTAATGAGGGTGCTGGCAATCCTCTTGTCCAGATCATTGATAAAGATATTAAAGAGAGCTCGTCCCACTGCTGAGCTCTGGGGAATACCATGTGTGACCAGGTGCCAACTGGATTGGCACCGCAGCTCTTTGGGCCAGCAAAGACCATTCTCGTCCAAGCCATAAGCAGCTAGTTTCTCTAGGAGAATCCTGTGGGAAACAGTGTCAAGGCTTTACTAAATTTGAGGTAAACATGACATCATGCTGATTAGTAAAAACTGGAGAAAAATGAAGGAAAGGAGAGGGTGTGCAGAATGAGGCTGTTTGTCTTCCCTAGTAACTGTTACATGTAATAGAGTTCTGCTTTCTGAAAGATGGCTGAACACCTTCCTGCTGATGGGAAATGGTGAATGGATTCTTTGTCTTGCTTTGATTGCACACAAATCTTTTATTCTACCTGTTAATCTGTTTTTATCCCAACCCTTGAGTTTTCTCACTTTAGTGCTTTGATTCTGTTCCTTATCCCACTGTGGGGAGTGCACGAGTTGCTGTGCGGACATTGACTGTCCCCTGGGTTAAACCAGACCAGTCACATTCTTGTGGACAATGTGCATTGCTTGTGGACTACATGCTTTATCTTTTCCTGTGGTAGACACATACCATTTCTCACCACAGGGACCTGAAAAGTCAATGTTAAACTGTTCTGAATTCCACATAGATAATTAGACAGCATTCAATTTCTAACTTTTTATACCACCACCACACACACACACATTGAACCAATCACCTGAAAAAAAAAAAAAAAGCTCCTGTTCTCATTTGGTCTCACTTTAGTATTCCTTCTCCATAACATTATTTAGTGTGAGATAGAAACACTGGAATCGTGTCAAGCTTCAAGCAACTTCATACATAATACGGGCAGATATCATTCATGAGAGCTAAACTCTTTTAACATGCTTATCTTCATGCTTTTCATGCTTACCTCTGAGAATTTAATACTATATTTACATTATAGTATTATGTTCAGATGGAAGTTTGGAAGATATTGTGACATTGTTTAAGTACAAAGAGTCAAGAGACTTCTTCTCCTTTCAACATCTTTTGTGCAGTGCACCTGCTCTTGTGACTTATTAGGCACTAAGGAATCCAAATAATTTTTTAGGTAAATATTTGTTAAGTGGATATGAATAGCATTAGTATCAATTCACCTGACAGTAACAGTACATAACAAAATATACTTTTACTGAGATCATATTTGCTGATTTACCCCTTTTCAACTGGGACAATGGGCAAGAAGGAATTTTTATGTTTAAGTCTATCTCCAGGTTCTTCTATTGTTCCTGGGACTGTACTTCAGAAAGGATCCTTTCTGAAGAACCACTAAGTTGTGTACAGAACACACCACTTTGTATCTAAACTAAAAAAAAAAAAGTATTTTAAGTAGTGAGAAGGAGGGGTTATTAATTCTACAGTCAACATAGATAAACATAGGTTCTGGACTAAAGTAAATTATGTCCACCAGTTATTAGGTCTTTTGGAGTCATTAAGATCTTCAATGCATCGAAGCACTAAAGAGAGTTTTCTAGAATATAAAACTGAGGTAATATAAATTATTAAAAAAAAAAAAGTTTTATTTATATCCCTAAGACCTTAAAAGACTAGTTTTGCACCTCAGATAGTCACTGAGATTTATCTGCGTACTGTGCATATATGAATTTCTAAACAGAAAATCCAATGTCTATAGAATGAGAAAGTGAACATTGAAAAGATATGACTCTAGGCAAAAGGACTTTGTATGGCACTTTAACATTATAAATTTGCATTAGTTTAAATGTAAAATCCTTTACCAGCATAATTAACAAGAATCTAGGCTCCTTAAATATTTTTGGTTTTTGTTTCCCAAAAAGGAAGTTGTGCTTTCTTACTTATTTCGTGACTGCATTCAGAAATGCATTTGTTAATGTTTGTAATTTGTTCTGAGGATGAAAAACCCAATAAATGAAGAATCTTACCAGCTATAAGCTGTAGCTGTATTTTTTTTTCAAATTTCCTTCTGTCCTCAGGTCCCAACTAGGCCTTCTCATAAGCTCTGATCTCTTAACTTGGGTGTTAGCATCAACAAATTATATCAATATAAGAACAATGTAGAAGCAAATTGATACCTGCTGAATAGTTCCTTTTATTACAAAAATAACAAAATTATATATGCATATACTACATTAAAATATGTTGTCATTATTCTGGTAATTTGTATTTCATTAAAGTACTTCGGAATGCTTTTTTTTTTTTAAATTTATTTTCTCTCTGTGTAGTTTAAAAGAAATTTCTGGGGATACTCAATATGTTAGAATCTAAATATGTTCACTGCATATCTATATAACTAACTGCACACATACAGATCTAATTTTAATCTTTTTGACGGATTGAAAAATTAGTACAAGCATTTATTTTTTGGTTTTCAAATATATAAGTTATACTGGTAAAAAAAATCATGGACTTGATTATGACTCTTATTTCAGAGGCACTATTTGAGGGCTTTGCCCATTCAGAGAGAGTAGAAGGGGTGTGATGTACAGTTACACTGAGAGTTTACATATCTCTAGGTTTGTTAAAGTTTTGAGAAATGAAACAGTCAAATAGAACAAAAATCCAATAGGGAAAAAAAGAAAAAAAGGAAGGACAGGTTTTCTTTCTTCAACTCATGGGAGCATGACATTATTTGCAATAGAAGGAACAGATCCTATGGCTCAGGAAAGCAGAAACTTTTTGTTACAGCTGACCTAAATTTCACTACAGATGGAGAGAGAATGGATATGTTAGAGTCACATTGATATGTCAATTGGACAAAAGACACATAAGGTGCTTCAAGTACTAAGTTGAATTTTGAATAACCTAATAATGAGTTTCATAAAATATTTATTTTCTCCTTTAAAAACAAAACAAAACAAAGTATTATAAAAGAAACAATTTTGGGTTTGACATTTGAAGATTAATTACTTCAGGAATCTTGATCCATTGCAAATTTATTTGTCTTGGAATTGTGGCATTTTTGAGATTTCTAAGGCACTAATATCTGGGAACTGTTGCTCACAAATAAAGCTGAATCTTAGCATGGTAATGTGCATAAGTAAATAAATTTCTCCTTATTTTTATTTACTTTAACTGAGATCATTATAAAATATATACTTCCACTTACAAAGAATGCTTCAGATGAGAAAGGGCTTATTTTTATTCAAAGATGTGGCAGAATAGTCAGAAAACGTTTTGGTGTCATACCATTGACTTACCTTGTTTTTTCTTTTCTTAGTTTCTTTATTTCCATTTCCTTTATTTTTTTCCTTTTGTTCTTTTTTTCTTTTTCTTTTTCCTTTATTCTTTTTTTTTCCTTTTTTATTTTTTTAAGAAATTTTAAACTATGAAAGATACATTTTTATGTATTTGGTGTATACATCGTCTTTAACAAATTTCAAGGAATTTTGCATTTTAGATGAACAACATAGTAAGATGGGAGAATCCTCTCATTGCTTTGGGTGGGAGGATCTCTGAAGAAAAAATGAGATCAAGGAAAGAGCAAGGTGGCAGGCAAGTTTCACATTCCTGTTCTCAAAGTTTAAAGGAGGATTGTAGTTGCCTGAAATACAATCCATTCTGAAAGCTGCCACAGCTAGGTTCTACATTTCCTATAACTGAGTATATCTTTAAATAGAACTGTTTACTCTTAAGAATTGTCATGAAGTTTTCCTGGCCCTGGAGTTTTGCAACTTTCTCAAGTTAATGTTATTGCACAATTTCAGGATTAAGCCCTTTGGTAAGGTATACCTCATTGGAAGTTGTTTGGTTTGGGTTAGTTTTGTAATCTGTAAACTGAAACTGATTTTGGTTTTGGCTTTTACTTAGGTAAAATAATAGTTTTCTGAAGGAAAACCAGGTATCTGAGCTTTCTAAACCACAGAATTTTATCATTAGATTGCTAAATGTTTGTTTTTACTAGCAATTTTAGACATAGCTTAGAAAATGCTTAGCATTAAATGTGCAAAAAATCCAAATTGGAGCCCTGAAGATGTTAAGCACTCATGCTAAAGGGGGGGGAGGAAATAAAACCAAAATTCTGAGCCCATGAACTACAAAATTAGTAATAACTACATGGAGATATCAGTGTAATTCAGGATGGAATATTGTTTCATTAGCATATTGTTCCAGGAATTTACATCTTGTACAGCAATTCTGGGCCAAAGCAAGATCCCTGATATATTGCTCTTGTGGTAGAGTTTATATATGTGATTAGAAATATCTGCTTTGGAGATTTGCTGCTTAAATAGAAAACAATGAAAAATAGAAGAGTAAAAGAGGAAAAAAGGAAAGGTGGGTTTTGGGTTTTTTTTTATTCATTTATTGTGTGGCAATTTGAAATTTACACTAAATGACTGATGAAGCTTACAGAGAAATTTGTTGATGTGTAGAAATGAACCCTTACTTTATGAATGTCAGTTCAGTATCTCTCAAGAAGATCATTAAAGATGAAGAGTATGAAGGCAATCCAAAGAAGGACTAGTGATCTAAGGCAATGAAAAATGGTGCAATGGGGAAATATTTGGGAAGATATATCATAATAGAAAGATTGTTGCTGAATCTTCAAAGAAAGCATGCCATACCACTTGAAATACAATTCATTGATTCACAAGAGTAGGAAACAGATGAGTAGTATCAAAGGATGGGATAACTACTTCAGTATACAACTATAAAAAGTAGTTCAATGCTAAATTTATTTAGCTAATATTTTGTAAAGTGTTAACTACATAAGGAATCTGAAACATAAGCTGGCCTAGAATTTTTAAGTACCATTTTTTATTATACTGTTCTAATATTATATCGATCAGGTTCTAGACTGATATGATAGATAACAGAATCTAGCTTTACAATATTTAATTGGTGGCATTTAATATCTTTCAGCAAATAATATTATTGGACTGATTTGCATTGTTCATCACACAATAAATCTTATAGGGCTAGATTTAATTTAAATGTGTTTTTTTTTCCTTTTCATTAAAATAAGATCAATCAGTATTTTCATTGTGTACATGAAGAATAAATAAAGTCTCCAGGTGTAATGTAGTTAAAGAAGTGTACTGTCAGAGTAATGATGTTATTTTTCAAAGTAAGGAAACACTAGTAACTGCAGAATTAAAAAGGTAGCTGCAGAATTTTTTAAAAAATAAATCTAATAACATTAGAAACAGCACAAACTCTGAACTATTACATTAGTCAATAGAAAGACAAAAAAAAATAAAGCATTTCAGGTACAATAGCAAGGCAAAACCAAGTTAACTGGCATTTTTCAGGAAATCCTAGCTGTGCACATAATTTTCTTACAATGCATATTATTGTGATAATGCCACAGAGATACAGCCCTTATTTCCCTTACTCTCTCTCACATCCAATGTGAAAGCAGCTTCAGCTCTGAAGTGATGCTGAAAAAGAAAGGAACAGGTGCAGGGTACCCATGTCTGATCACATAGCCTTTTTCTTTTCTCCAAGGTAGGACTGCAAGGAAGAACAGTCAGCTTGCCATATGTCACTTTGTCCCAAGGGAGCAGGAAGGAATTTAGATCCTGATTCGCTGGCCTCTGAAATGACTGGTAGGCATTTCAC
>VZTU01008549.1:0-17834 GCA_013400835.1 Zapornia atra | reverse complement strand
AGATGTAGTGCAAAGTTCATAGGTATGAAAAATCAAGCTTACACCAATTTAATAATTTTTATAAAGCATATTACTTGTTTCTTTTATTTTCAGTTGCAATTTTACTGGGATGAAAAGATTTTCTAATTTTTAATACATTATATATCACTGGCTTTAATCCACGAAATAATCCTTGTAAATAACTAAAAATGTTGAGAGAATTGGAGATAAGCAATAGAGAGATCTAGAGTTATTGCTCTTGTCACATGAGTCATTGATAGAAAGTGAAAGAAAATACTTCAGTACATAGTCTGTTTATTAAGAAGTCCTGTGCTGGAACTCTAGGTAAATAGGAAAAACCTTTACATTTTAGCAAATGTTATTATCAACATTACAATACAAAATTATAGTAGATTTTACAGAAAAGGCAAACTGGTAATAGAATTTCATTAAACTCCTAGTAAACCAAACACTGAGTGAATTTCTGCAAATCCATAAAACTCCACAATTTACATTTAAGTAAATGAAATCACCTTTTTAAGTGAGAAATTATAATTTAAGTACCTTTCTCTTTAATTAAAAAACTCACATTCTAAATTATATGTTATTCTATTAGAGATTTATTTCTTCCCATGACAAGAATATTCTAGGTTACAAGAAAACAGGATGATGATTCACTTGTGGGTTTTCTTTTCCAGTGTGTAATACCATCTTCCTCCTGATTCTGTTCTTTCCTCTATTGCCCTTCACACTTCCTGATATGGTGGACTTTTTGCTGCCTCTTAAATCCTTGTTTATTGAAATGAAGTTCCTCTTTATGATGTCTTTGATAAGGTCATAAAGAATCATGCCCCATGACAGTCTGGTGAAGATATTGTGAGCCATTTTAGAGAGATTTGTATTAGGTTCATTATGCTTAAAATAGTTTTTGTAGCACTCCTCTATTACAGTTTTACATATCACAAACTTACAAGATTTCTCTGGAACACTTGATGTAGAACAAAACTGACTTCTCATTGCATTAGGACTCAGTTTAGTCTTATTTTTTGCCTGCCCACCCCCCCGCCCCCGCCCTTCCCCTGCATATTCTTTATCAAAATACTAGCACATGATATTTTGGCAGTTTATAAACTTGTTACAATTCTATTCAGCACACTTTTTTTTTTTCCTCTTTATTTTTAATGTAAAGTGAAACAGATTTTGTGTGAAGTGGTAACATTTTTCCTAACTTAAAGTAAAGATCGACTAGAAGATTCACCTTCATATTTCTTATGACAGTCAAAGCCACACACATTAACTTCCCATAGTTCTTCATATGGAAAATGGGTTATTTGCTTCAAGAGCATCTTATTTAGACACTGACATCTCACAGAAAGAGTTCAGAGATCGAGGTGTGGTATTATGTTTTGACAATCTAGTAACAGAGTTGACTTGAGTACCATACTGCCACGGAAAGTCAGCAATTCTGGTTATGCCAGGAAGGCCAACAAGCATCCTGTATTGTATCAGGAATAGTATGGCCAGCATGACTAGGGAAGTGATCATTCCCCTGTACTTGGCTTTGGTGAGGCCACATCTCAAGTGCTGTGTTCAATTTTGGGCCACTCACTACAAAAAGGACATTGAGGTGCTGATGAACATCCAGAGAAGGGCTTTGAAGCTGATAAAAGGTTTAGAGCACTAGCCTTATGATGAGTGGCTGAAGGAACTGGGGTTGTTTAGCCTGGAGGAGTCTGAGGGGGGACCTTATTGCTCTCTACAACTCCCTGAAAGGAGATTGTAATTAGGTGGAGGTTGGTACCTTCTCACTGGTAACTAGCAATAAAATGAGAGGATATGGTCTCAGGTTGCATCAAGGCAGGTTTACATTGGATGTTAAGAAAAATACCCTCACAGAAAGAGTGGTCAGGCATTGGAACAGGCTGGCCAGAGAGATGGTGGAGCCACCATCCCTGGAGGTGTTCAAAAAATGTGCAGATGTGGCACTCCAGGACATGCTTTAGTTCACATGGTGGTATTGGACAGATGGTTGGACTTGATGATCTTTTACAGCCTAAAGTCTTTTCCAGTCCTAAAGATTCTGTGATTCTAAATGTCTCCAATCTTATTCTTGTCTTCTGAAAGGGATATCTAACAGTGATATTAACCTCAGTCAGTATTCTATAATCTGGATCCTTCTTGGATTAATCTGTGGATTAATTTTATATTCTACAGATAAGGTTAAAAAATAAATAGAACTCTTACTGCTTTGTAATTGTTCATGCATGGATTTCTAGAGTTAATAAACTTTGCTATAAGATTTTTTTTTTAAATTTTTATGAGAAGAACTTTAGCAGTGTTGTATTGGAGGACAACATGCTTTGATTTCCTATAGATGGGAAGGAGGTTAAAAGAAGTATTCTCAAGGATGTGGAACTTTCATGAGGTCAGTTTCACTGAAAAGTAAATTCTGAACAAGGACAGAAATGCCAAATTTGAACACAGATACTTACACACTGTTAAATTTAACTAATAGTTCTAGTCTGCAGCTTATTCACATGAAAAGACATTCAGCCCCTCTTTACTAGAAAATATAGAAACTACTGAATATTTTCAGAGTTTCTCTCTTCATTGCTGCGTGTTGGGGTTCCCCTAGTTTACCATTTCTGTTAATGTCATGCTGGCAGATTGACCTTAACTAGTGATGTTTCACAGTCATCCAAGTAATTTTCAGCCACTCTTGGAAGGACATAGTAGTATGGGAGTAAGTTTTTTTTCTGAAAAATTATTGTTCAATGATAAGTGCTTTAATATATAAAAGGGTCTAGAGTGAAATTACTACAGGAATAATCATTTATATCTTTATTCAAATAGAATGGAAAATATTTCTATTTCCTATTGGATTTTTAAAGTAAGTTATAACCTATAAACAGGGCTAGCTGCGAATTGTAACAAGAAAACTCTTTTTACAGCATAAAATTCTGCTAACCTTTTCTGAAGATTTATTGTTATAAATCTCCACAGCTTTATTATTCCTCATTTATTACAGTGTGAAATCTTGTGCCAGGAAAGAGAATTGATTAGGGTATTTGATATCTGTTTTTTACAGCAAGATTATGAAAGTTAGATCTTCGGTATAGCAGTTAGCTGATTCTGTCATATGCAACTTCCTGGCTCTTCACCAGACGAAAATTGTTTTTAGTTGAAATGATCATACTGAATCTAATGTTCCTTGAGAGTTATTCATGAAAGTCAGCAATTTAAAGGCCATTCAGCTGTAAGCTAATGGTTTCTACAGTGGAATGGTAGAAGCATTGATAGAGAAATCACTGAGAGAGAGTAAAGAAAATGTATGCATACAGAAAAACATTTCAAAACCTGCTGGCCATTCATGATTTTTTTTTTCTCCTACTGTTCAGCTGATGTGTGTTTGTTTCGAGCTCACTCATCATGCTTAAGGACATACAAACAGATTCTGTACCTAAGCTAGAAGATGTTCTGAAGAACTTTTCTAGGCTATAGGATTAAAAATATTTATTTTTAGATAGAAGAGGACAAAAAAGAGAAGTGCTTCTCCAATGAGAGAAGAATATATCTTCTGGGTAACCATAATCAGTTGTCCTACCTTCTTTTTAGAGGATCTCAGTTCTGTATATGTTTTCCTCATTTATTTTTAATGTAATCAAGAATAAAGCACATCCCAAAAAGATGATAGATGCCATTCAATACTTCCAAATAAAAGAAAACGGAGAGAAATATGAGATTTTTTATATTGCTTCCATAACAATATGTTAAAAAAGAATGTATTTTCTTTGAAAACTCTGTTTACTCAGTTTCATTAATATTGTCCTTTGAATTTAATAGTTGCTTAGAAATGGTTGATGGTAACTCAGAACATTTGTATGTTCTTGGATATTCAGGATGTGAATTTTCACTATAAAATTTTACTACATTGGAATGCTCTTCATTAAGATTATTTCTTCCTGCAAATCTAGTGAAGCCTAACTAGACTTAAAGAGTAGCTGGCATTTAAAAGTAACTATAATTTGCTTTATTTCAATTCTGACAGGTAATCTTGACATTTCAAAATCAAAGAGAAGCTTGAGCTTTACAAATTCACAGAAGTTTTAAAAGTGGGGGAAAATACAGGAACACCTATGAGCTAGAATTATGTGCACCTCTCTTAAGACTTCAGAAATATGAAGAAATGCATGGCTTCTTTCATCTTCAAATAATAGATTTATTTCTTGATTACTTTCTACTTCTGTTACAAGCTCATTCAGAAATAAATATATTCTATTTTTCTTGAAGAAAATGTTGCTAAAGAGATCTTGTCTTGAAGCTAGGCTCTTGGTATTCATTTTCAATTTTTCCATTGCTAGGCCTATGTATTATCAGCAAAAAAGTTGACAGGAGATTTTTAAAAATATTCCATCACATTCTAAAATATGTCTGATTGTAACTTTTGATGGCAGAGTTTATAATAGGTTTTCATATCTATGTCCTGGGTCATTGCTTAGCATATTAGAATGATGTTAGGAAAACAAGATATATTCTCCCCAAATCACTAATGAATTAAATTCTGAGGGAGTAGTCCCCTCTTCTTGCAGAAGAATGTAATTTCACCAAGACATGGGGTAAAGCAAAAGAAAGCTGTAAAAATCTCAACTGCTGTTAACTTGTTTGAATTTCAGAAAATCCTGGAGAGGCTTTGTGTTCTTCCTTAGGAATTTTCAAGGGATTAGATTGTCTCAAGTAGATTTGTGACATGGGGTCCCTTCCTCTGTCAGCATATCCCTCCATCTGAACAGCTGTACCCTTTTTTCTATCTGAGTTTGAACTGTTAATGTTGCAGCGATCTTGCAGCAGTGCTGTCAAGTCAACTTACAAGTAGATCTCTAAAATATAGAGGAAAGACTGAATACTCAACATTCCAAACAAGAAAAAAATTAGTGTAACATTATCCTAGAGGGAAGTAAATGTTTGAAATGCAGTGTGTTTGTTCTGTTACAGTTCCTTGAATGCACAAACATTAGTGTCTTCTGCTTCTTTCAAAAGAAAGGATCTTATTAAAAAGATATCACTGTTTACTTTCCTCCTGTAGTTTCCCTGTAATATCCACAAAAATAATTATATCACTTTACAGAGTAATGCAGTGTATTTCAAGGACCCATTCATTGTATTTATTCTATTGTCCCATATAATAAACAGAAATGGACACATTTATGGTACACTAAACCAAATAATTACCTCAACATTTAGAAAGTAGTTGTAATTTTTTTTTAATGAAAAGATAGGTTTTCAAAAGTTTCTTTTCCTTTCTTTAGCTGTTCTTAGGCCCTTTGATATTTCTCTGAAAAGGTTTTAATTTTCTTCTACAAGTGAAACATTTGATATTTACACCCATAACTGAATAGAGGCTATCTGAAAAAATGTCATTACTAAACAGAATTAATATTTTCTTTCCATAGTTTGATCTAAACTTTTGTTTGAATGCAAAAACTATGCTGTTTATTGCTATATTGTTTAATAGGTGTGTTGTCCCAAAAGTAGGGTCATTACCTGCTGTGCAGTATGCCAATATACTCACAGAGCAGAAGTATTTGATTTAGTCCACGTCTGCGCAGAGATGGTTGCTAGCTTTCTGGAATTACCAGCTAGCATCCATCTCTGTGCAGACATGAACTAAATCTAATATCAAATCATAGGTATCAGGTGCTCTTAGTTTTAAATTGTCCTCAATGGTTTCATAAAAGAGCTGTCTGAAATTCCTATTAGCAGCTAACCTACATTAATGACAGGAAAAACTAATCAGAAATGTTATGCTTTCTTTTTCCCTGGCAAAGTTCAAACAACAGATAACACTCTGTAAGACACAGAAAATACTTTTATGGAAAAAGAAGTATGTTCTGCCAAACAAATCACAGTGGGCACTTTAAGTAAGCGTAACAAGTAGGTAGAATAAATATGGTGCTATATGATACATATTTTATGAGACCGCAGGCCTTTACATATTTTTTCATAAATTTTTAAACGTGTGCAATTTTCCACTCCAATAATTTAAAATGAAAAATATTTTACCTTTAGAGAAAATGAGTTAAAGCACTGAAAATCATTGCATGAATGAGGAAACTTCAAGAGAAAGAAAATAGATTTTTTATTTTTTTTTAAATGAAAAACCAATTTACATCATTTTGCCAAATGGTTGAAGTAGAAAAGAGCATAAGCAATTTAGGACTGCAAATTGTCTTGGGTTGGTCAGAACTTCTTGTAAATTACAGTGATGTTTTAGAAAAAGTTCCCCATAGGTTAGAAAACCTATTTAGGAAGGCATCCTGTAATTACTAGTGTAGATAAAACAAAGCATATAAAGGTTTTCACTGACCTTTCAGAAGAGAGTTCAGCTTTTCCATGAAAAGCAGGCTGAATTGCTGGCTGATGTCCTCTACTAATCTGAGTTTTATTTATTTCTGACTTCCAGTACTCATCATGGCACAGAACTATGCAGGAAGAAGTATATACTATTTGTTTGGAATAAATTCTGTACTAACTTAGAAAGAATTGGGCTAATGACAGTCAGTTACATTATTATTTTATAATAAATCTATTCCTGATGACTTGCAGATACTATATTTCAGACTGATTAGGGTGATAAAAATCTCAGGACCTTATTGATTGTCAAATGAGAAATTAAGAGTAAAGTTATTTCGAATTTTAGCATGGAGAATATTAAATTCTTAAAATGAAGAGGTTTTTTCAAAGTTTTTACTCCCAGTAGAAAACCAAAGCTAAATGTTTATCTTCTCTTGCAAGACTAACTTTATATGTGTTGGCAACTATAGTATGTGCTTTATGGAAGAAAAAGGCAAATATTCCTACTTGTTTTTAAGCATGTATCAAAAGCAAACAGTGATCTTAACTTTTAAGGAAACCATGATTAAATATTTTTCATTTATATAGATAACTCATTCCATGTAGAATAAAAAAAAATTGACAGGACCTTGAGTCTTAAAACAGATTGTAGAATAGTGATTTGTAAATTCAGTTATTGGAGACGTCTGGGACAGTTTTTAAATGGACCTTTATGTACTGAACCTTTAATAGGTTGTGGATTTCTCTAAGCTCTAATACAATGTTGCAGACTGCACTCAGTCATGAAATGTGATTTTTCAGACATGACCCAAGTAGTCTGACAGGTCCAACAGCAAATCTCATATCTGTATTGTGGTTTGTAAGAAGAACACATTGGAAACTACAGCCTGAACACAAATAATAAAGTATAAAATTAGGTTTTGTTGTTGCTAACCAGAGGGTTAGCTATGAAAATTCATCTGTGGTATATTAATAAGGTGACATATGACTTGAATGCACTTGTTGATTGTTGATATGGCATCGACTGCTTATATTTTAAAATGAAACATTGATATCTAAATACAATAAGTGTATAATAAAATAAGAGATTTAGAAAAAAATATTCTAGATAAAATAAGGATTGTTTCAAGATAGTGAGCATCCTAAATCTGGGAGTTGATTTTAGTTTCTTACTTATGTTGTCACAATGTTCAGGAGTTCTTGCTGTTGACTGGGGCCTTTCATGCCTAACTGTGGAAGCTGTGCTGCCGGGAGTTTGCACTCTTAAGTAGTTGCTAAGTTGCAATATGCGAAAATACAGAGACTCTAGAGAACATGTGAGCAATCAGGATCAGTTAGCTATGTAAAGAATTCTGCCAGTTCTATGGAAACTAAACACACTGAGATTCTGTAGGTGTTACAAAACTGAATGTTTAAATATAATTCAAGGGGGAATACTTGGCTCATTACAGCAGTGTGAAAGAAGGCACAGAAGTGTTTATTAGAAAATTTAGAATCAAAGTAATTCAGCTTGGAGGGACAGTTATGGAATTATCTAGTCCAACCTCCCTCTCAAAGGCATTTGGTAACAGGTTCTAGAAATTATGGAAGTTTTAAAAGAATGTTGGTATTGAATTAAAAGGATGTCAGTTGTGGTTACAAAAGGTTCTGAAGTCTCTTGTGCCTTCAGACTGAAGAGACCTTATTTATGTTGAGTGTTTAAAAAAAAAACAAACCACAAGTTGAAGGGATGTGAAGAAACAGGTACAGGGCCAAGCCAACAGACTCGAAAATGCTCCTTACTGAAGCAGTCTGAAGGGTAGGGGAAGATTAATTCAGTGTTTGTCAGCACTGGCTAATGAGGTGCTGGAATTTTTGAGATACAACACAAAACCTGACTGGTACCATACAGAAAGGTCTCAGTCAAAGGTGATATCTGAAAACATAGTCTGATGGTCAGCAGAGAGTCACATTACAAACAGTGACTGAGAAAAGATTATCAATTACTGAAGGATTTGCAAGAGAACTGTTTAGTCACATTCATCTGTACCTGATGACTAGAGCTCTGTGAAACTAGACCTCTGTTCAGAACAGATACAGAGATCCTTCAATTTCTGTCATAAAGGTGGTGGTCAATTTGTGGTGATGAATGGGATTGTAAGAGGTGCTGTTTTAACACAGGATCTAATTATAAATTAGCAAGATTACGATTTACCTCTTCTTTTTGTTATGCCATTCTGAGAAATGGTCAAATAAACTATTTTTACAAGGCATGGTGTTAAAGTAGGCTCTTAAATTGAAAATGTGCTGCACTGCTTAATGTATAATCAAAAGGCATTTGGGGAACAGTCAACCCATAGTTGATTTTTTGGCACTTTGAAAAGCACTACAAACATTTTAAAGTCGTTAAAGTAGTCATATATGACTCTCAATATCAACAAAAAAGTAAGAGGACACTATTTTTAGCTGACCTTGTGATGCAGTTGTGATGATAAAAGGAGTTGAAAGAGTACTTTATAGCATTTCAGATGGAAATATGCATTTTTATGAAAAATGTTATCAGCTTTGCTGTGCCACTGGGCCTTAAAATATGTCATTGAATGTTAGTATGTAAAACATTAATAGTAATTGGAATCTGGGCTGTTCCAGAAGGTATTTTAGTAAGCTCTAATTGTCAGGGTTTGCCATTGTTTATTTTAGCAATGTTTATCTAAGAGTCCTTTATGTAACAATAAAAACTTTTGGTTTTATTATCACTAGAAAAATTGTCTAGCTTATTATATTTTTCCAGTTACAAAGTGCATTGCCCTGTAAAGCATCTTAAATGTATTTGTTTAATGCAAACAGGACGGGACAGCCTGATTCCCTAATTATTAAAATGAGTAATTTACCTAATTATTTATTTACCTAAATATCCCTTGCTTTGGAGAAGGAAATGTCATTGACCAGAAAAAAAGCAGAAATTTAATTGCTTATTTCATAATGGTATCATTTAATGAAAGATGGAATCGAAATGTGAAAAATATACAAAAACATAAGCTATTTTTAAAAGTATTTGGTTCTCTTGTTTGTTCACTCATACATTTAGTTTCTTCTGTTTGTGATTTGCTTTGATTTTTGTTTGTTTCATTTGATAGTCTTTTTATATTGAAGTAATTTGAACTGTGGATTCAGGGAGAATGGTGATTTTACAAACGAAATTACTTCTCTATATAAAATATTTTGTAACCATTGTCCACAGCTGGTATGTAATTATACACATCAGTATCTATTGCACTGTGGTGGTTTTGGCCCTAGCTAGAGGCCAAATACCCACCAAGCCGCTCGCCCACTGCCCCCTTCAGCCGAAAAGGGGAGAAAATAGATACTGGGAGGCTTAGGACTTGAGATAAGGACAGAGGGATCACTCTCCAATTAGTGCAATGGGCAAAACAGACTCAGCACAAAATAAAGTGATTTATTACTACTACAACTAATACACCCAGTGAACCGGAACGAGGTAAGAAGCGGCCAGGTCTTAAAGCACCTTCCCCCCACCCCTCCCTTCTTAGCAAACTTAAAACTCATCATGATCTTACTCCCTTCTTCCCCCACCAAAATGGTGCGGGGAGGGGCAGGGAATGGGCAGTGGGGTTCCAGCAATCCCTCACAAGCTGCTTTTCTTCCCCAGATATTATCACTTCTACTTCCCCCCCACNCACAGGCCTCTCAGCAGGACTCCCCTCCATAGGGTGCTGACATCCATGTCCAGACCCCCCAGCCTGGTTCCCCGCAAAGTCACAAGTCCCCTGGCAAACCTGCTGAGGTGTGGATTAATCTTCATAGGGCATAGGTGTCTCTGCTCCCCGTCCTCATCCCTGGGCTTCAGGGGGACACCCGTTTCACCATGGTCTTCACCACGAGCTGTAGGGGAAACTCTCTTTTTGCATTCTTCACCGCCCACCCCGCGGGCCTGGCCTTGGCGTCTGTGCAGCTTGTTACATCTTCTCACTCCCGCTCTGGACACAAAGTACGCCTGCCAACAGTATTTTTCCTCCTATATGTGATTCACAGAGGCGCTATGACCAGCTCTGATTGGCTCAGACTCCAGTTTGGCCTTGAACTGACCAATGTTTTCAAAATATGGGGCTTGGAGAAAGCTGTAACTGTGGCTTACAAAAGCCCCCCAAAGCAGCACAGCTACACAAATCTGTAACACACACTCTATTCTATGCAGGTACCTACTCATCCACTTGAACTGTACTGAATTGTGGCAAACCAAGTATATTTTAAAGGTCTGAGACAGGTATGAAAGATCTGTTCAACCCTATCAAGCAGTAGAACAAATGAGAAACAGATGATAATTTCTCTTAATATATATTATTATGCTAAATTAATCTTGTGAGCATTACACATAAACCCTCTGATTTTCTGACCATTATAATCTATTTTGTTTCTTACGTATCCTCCTTATATTTCCAGCTGACAATTTAAATTTCTGAAGTTCTTATGCTCTGTCCAGTGGGACATATGACCAGCTGATTATGCTGGTTAATAGCCTACTTCATAGAACTTTCTAGTGTATGATTCACCAAGGAGAATCTATAGACCTCCTCACCCCACTATGTTCTTTTGGCAGGAACAAGTGGAATTCGGATTTTTCTTTTCAAAGTTTCCACAAAGGTATCAAAATATTGTTCATGCTGTTGTTTGATTTCTGAATTACTACAAAAAAGAAACTGAATGTGTTTATTAAGTAAATATATACATATATATAGAGAGAGCGCTATATTCCTATCTATTTACTTGTTCTCTACTAGTTGATCACCAAATAGCTGGAACTGTAGATGTAATTGCAGGTGAATGATGGATCAATAGGCATCTTTTTGTACGGGAGTGAACTTTTTTATTTTTGACAGGGAGTTATATATTGGGCTTGTAAACATAGAGAAGATGCAAAATTAAAAGATAAGAAATCAACTCAGAATTTTAGGAGGAGTAGAAAATGCTAAGGTTGCTAATCTTTTCCTTCTGTGCATTGGAAGTGACCCAACCTCAATTATGTGGTGCCAGTTTTCTTTTGTAGTTGATGTACAAATACACTACAGCAAAAAAATCAAAGCCTGTTAGTCAGAAATTAAATAAAATTCACAACTTAAGGTGCTTCCAACAATTATTATCCTACTACAGCATAGAAAATAAATGTCTTTCATGTACTTTGTCTATGCTGGTTTTAAATACTATCACATTTGTGATACCTGTATTTCATAAGCTATTTAAGGCAGTATTGTGTTTTCTGTGATGCCAAGGTCAATGTTATTAGATCTGCCTAATTTCTGTTTATGCAGAGAAACCTTTTAAAAGCTGTAGAGATCAATATGACATCTGACAACTGTTGTGTATTTGAAAGCACAAACAGAACTTTAGTGACCTGCCTGTGAAAGCAGCAAAACAGCATCTGCAGCATGCAAAAATAGTTGATCTTTTATCCATAGCAACAAGTTGCATCAGACATATGGATTCTTTACAGCCATCAAGTGATGAAAGGGGAAGTATTTGAGGAAAGTTATTATAGTTTGGGAAAGTTCTGAATTGAGATATGGACTAGTTCTTATTTGCAACATTCAATAAATATTGTCTTGGTTTGTCTCTTCAGAACAGATATCATGACAGTTGTGTTTCAGAATCAATGACCAATTTATGGGGAAAAAAATTTAGATACTGCACAGACAAACACATATTGTGTAGAAGATCTCAGATTGGCATTGTTTAGATCGGTTCCAATGACTTTTCTCTTGAAAACGCATCACTATAGGAATGGGTGTTAGAGGCTGACTACTGATGGATGAGTAGTTGTTAGGGTATACTGTAACTATTTTGCTTCTTGCTCTAAAGGATCAACCAATATCATTAAGCTTAGAAGGTCTCCATGAAACTGATTTCTCTCCACAGTTCAAAAAGTGCAAATTAAAAGCAATGTAGAAGGATACCATTAGAATCTGCTGGATCCCATTTAAAGAGTTTACTTGGATCCCATTCAAGTACAGGAAAGCTCAAATAAACAAGACAAAATCTGTGCACCTATTTTGGAAAAACACCATTATTTCAGTTTTCATTCAGAAATTACTTACTGATGGATATATCCATAGGTGTAACACATGGATCTATCTGTAAAACAGACAATGAGGCAGAAATAAAGGATTTTTTCACACTTTGTGCAATTTTTATATGAGTGCACACTTACATTGCTACCATTAATACTTCTGAAATTAGAAATTGAGCAGCCCTAAGAATTCAAAAGGCTGGATAAACTAGTTGTGAGACAACAGGGAAAAATGATGATAGTTTGTCAATATAATGTTTGGATTGGTTTTATGTAGTGGGAAATACAAAGAGAGAGAAAAAGCAGCCTGAAGCAGAATGCAAGAAAAAAAGAGAAAAGAAGAGCTAGAAAGGTAAGTATAAAACATTACATATTTTCTTACTGGTGATACTGTGCAATAAATTATATCATATTTGTTGCTACAAAGGAAATGAAGGCTGATGCATTTTCTCACTCCCATTGTATTTCTATATTATGACAACAAATGCATGCTTAGGTATCAGTTTCATTCTATTACAGTGTATACTTCTCCATAGTATCTGATCTAACAGGGAATTCACTTTAGCACCCTCTTAGATCTCCAAAGGCATCTTGTTTACGATTGCTCAGTAATATGTCTTTGAAAAGTGTGCATAGCTTGAGCAAATAATATTTGTGTCTGGTTAGAATATTGAAGTGAATTTTCACAGTGTGACTGCTATATAGGTGCTTGTAAAAACTGTGAAACCACCTCGTGCCCAGCCTATTGCCTGACATTTTTTTTTTCTTATCTCTAAATAGGCTGCATCACATACAGACACTTTGATTTATGTTATCTGATATCATACATTTCATTGCTTCTAGTTTTAGAATTTTAAATGAACCTTAGCATCAGATGCATCCTTTACTGAGCAAGAAAAAGGATTATTTTTTGACACTCGAAACTCCATTCTCCTATCTTTAGTGCAGTACTCCCATCTTAAATAACCTGTCATTATTACAGGAAGCACAGAGGGCTTACTTGAAATACTGCACTATATATGAGATAAGAATTTATTTGCAAATATACATAAACAAATTATGTATATACATACGTTAATTACTGCTTCTCTTTGCAAATCATTTTCCTGTGAGTAATGATATTCTTCATTGTTGAAATGAAGCTAATGCCTATGATATATTATGTTTGTTCTAATATATTAGGATTTCTTACTTAGTCAGGTAGAAATCCAGTAGGTAGACTGTCTCATGCCAGGAAACAGTCTTGCTCAAGCAGCAGATCAAAAAAGGGAGTGAAAGTGTTTTCACTGAGGATCCAATGTCAAATGCTTGGCATTACTAGTTGGTGTGGGTCTTCACAGAGTTGTGTCTGACTGAGATGCCACATGTTAATGCTGGCACTCACTAAAAGGTCTTGCAAAATGTTAAGCTGTTTCACTGAGATGTCCTCTTTCATTTTTTTTCATTAATCTAACATTTGCCATCTTACCTTCATTTACACATGGGTGTTCTAAGTAGGGCTTTTCAAAGCTCTCTCTTTCCAATCTGAAAAGAAAATCAGCCCATCTGGGAAAGGCTCTAATTGAATCACCCTGAAAGTCATCTCCTTCACCGAGTAATTGTTTTCTGGTGATCTGTTTCTTTGTGTTGTGAGTATTCTTACTTGGGCAGTGTTTTGACTTTCATGTTGTGGTTTTAGACAAGAAAGCCTGAGAATCTGATTTTAAGAAATTCTTTTTGCAGCAATTTATTGTGATATTTCTAACAAGATCAAACCTGGTGAATATTTTCTATGTGTCTGTTTCTCCTTGACATCCATAAAGCTTGTATATCACTTTCAGATGTTTACTGAAACAGCTGTTGACATCTTTTGAGTTTGAATTCATAGATTCATGATTTAAAAAACAAAACAAAATACCAAAACCAAAACAAGCTTCTTAATAAAAAGATAGATAGTCCAGTGTATTGGCTTTGGCAGGGATAGTTTAATTTCCTTTATAGTAGCTGGCATGGTGTTATGTTTCAATTTGGAATCAAACAGGTGCTGATAACACACCTTTTTTAGTTTTAGTTATTGCTGAACAGTGGTTGCACAGCAAGTAGGCCGGGAGGGCACACAGCCAGGACAGTTGACCGCAACTGATCGAAGGGATAATCCATGCTGTATGACATTTATGCTTAGCAATAAAAGCTAGGAGTGGGGGTGAAAGGAGGAAGGACAGCAATGTTTGGAGTTAGGGTGTCTGCATTCCCAAGTGACTGATATGTGTGATGGGACTCTGCTTTTCTGGAGATGGGTGAACATCTGTCTTCTGCTGGGAATTAGTGAACAAGTTCCCAATTTTGCTTTGCTTGTGTACACAGATTTTGTTTTACTGATTAAACTGCCTTTATCTCAACCCGTGAGTTTTCTCACTGTCACTCTTCTGATTCTCTCCCCCTTCCACTGGGGCAGGCAAACCAGAAGCTGGGTAGTGCTTAGCTGCCTACTGGGTTAACTCACAGCACTCCTTCAGTAGATTCAAATTTCTAAACCAACACAAAGCTGCCATCTCTTGTTCTCCTTCACCACCCTGTTTTGTTTCTTTGCAGTGATAGTTTTCTATTGCTCAATACGTGATGCCAAAAAGTGTCACAGCTCCTTCAAGGGAGTAGCAAATGGTGACAGTGGCCTTCTTGATTGCCCTCATCTGTGACTGAGCTGTTGGATTAGCAGTTTCTTACTACTCAAGGAAAGAGGGAAACATAAGCGGCAAAGTGAGAGCTCATCCTTTTTTTTATGTTATGTTCTGTGCACAATTCTATCTCTTGGTTTCAGTATCTCTGCTTCAGTCTCGGAAAGGGGAGCAATGTTGCTATATATGCAGTTACCAGGACTGCACCCCAGATTAACCCATCCATCTGACTGCATACGTATATGTAAATCAATTATCACAATATTTCAGTAACAGTGGTGTAATTAAAATAATAATCACTGGTTTTTACCTGTAAAACCAATTATAGTCTAACTATGTATTTATTTGAAAAGCAAACTGTGGAACACTCATATACTTTGCTGTGAATCTTCAATTATGTTTATTGCTGCTTTTAATACAGATAAGGGTTTCTTTTATTACCTGGGGGAGTATATATTTCTTGGTATATATTTCTTGGTTGTTCTCAGAGGAAGCTGCCTTTGAAAAACTATAAACTACTAGTAGCTGAATATATTTCTCATCCTTGTCTTTATTTTGATTTCTTTTTTTTCCCAGGCCCGTGTGTCCTGAAATTCTAGGGGTTTTTTGAGCTCAGATTCTCATAGCTGGCTTAGTCTATAAATTTGAGACAAAATAATTGGGATTTCTGGGGCTCAGTGCAGAAGCAAAGATGCAGTGTTTAGAGTTGGGAAACTAAAAAAGCCTGAGTATTCTTAATCTTTCCTAGAACATTCCTAAAATAAGACCACTAACTCTCTAGAACCGCCTGATACGGAAACAGAACAGATAGTAATCTTTTTCCAATCTGTTTTCTTTATGTGTCCAGAAGACGTGATCTTCCACCTGAAACCTTTTTCTTCCAGTAAATGTTCTCTCTCTTTCTTGTAAAGAAATGAGCAGAACTCACCTTAGTTCTTTCAGCATATTTAAAAATAAGCCTTTTCTATGCAATATTTTGTTGTAAATTATTTTATTAAGCAACCCTTATTTTTATGGGAGGCTGAGTCATAGACCAGCTCTGATGATCTGAAACCAGGTCTGAAACATCTGAAACATCCGCAGCTCATTATGTCTTCATTTCACAGCCAGTGGCAAGCAGAGAGATGGTGTGTGTCACTTGGACTTAAAGCACTGCTGAAAACTTGCTAAAACCTTTTAACATTCCCTGCATTGTGAGATCTGATGTAAATGACATTAGATCTATTTTACATGTGCAGGATTATAGCCCAGGTCTGTAAGATATCCAGACATTAGGAATTTATCAGGTTGTTTCTTGTTTACCATTTGTCACCTGCATAGTCTTTAAACAAGAACTCTAAAAGAGAGGTGGTAAGTTATTACAGAAGTGTGCCTGGAGAAAAGTTTGAACTGACTACCAGCCAAGTGAAGAATAGTCTGCTTCAATCTTGAAGAGATGCAAGGAGTTATATTTGGGACTTTTTTGCAGCCTGTTGCATTCCTCATAAGGACTGTGACTTTCTGCTACCATAAATATATTTATATATATTATTATATCTATACATCCTATTTTATATATGTGTATATAGATACCTATACGCAAAATATCCATGCCAAAGAATGGACATGAGAACTCAAATGCTTTGCAGGTGGGTTATAAGAACAGTTAGGTTCACTAAACCTACAGTATTTTACAGTGTAGGTAAGTGATTTTTTTTTATTACACCTTAGCTTAAAGAATTACAGAGAGGTATTTATATTTTTAAGAAAAGTAACATACATGTAAGAGTTTCTCACACTGTTAGAAAGATTCCTATCAGCTAGCCTTTGACAATGAACCTTAGTGTGTTTTCTATTTTTCACTTTTATTTTTTGCCTTTTGTAAACTACAAGAATGTATGGTAGTACAAGAACAATACTGTATTTTCTTCTTACAGATGTTATATCTGAGTGTAAAATATCTGGCTGTGATTGGGGTGGATCAACTGAATGGACAGACAAATTCAAATAACGGTGTTAACGGTAGTTTCTTTAGAATGTACATATTTTAATTTCCCTGGATTGTCAATAACTTTCAGCCCACTGAGGGTGACTGTCCAAAAAAGCCTTTCATTGTGAAACGCAGGTTAAAGCAGAAAAAATCTTTAAAAGTGGAATATGGAGTTAGGGAATCCTAGATATTTTTTGTGGTACCACCAAAATTACAGGCAACTCTTTCTTTGAGTTGGCTATTCCAGAGAAAAAGCTGTCTTAGAAAAATATCAAAATCAACCCAAAAGCCAAGATGCTCATTTATTTTGAGTCCTTCTCTCCAACTGTGCATGAAAGGGCTGTGAAAATAGCAACTGACTGGAGAGGTTATTAATGAGAAACAAACTAGAAATGAAAGTAGAAATATCAGCATATAGAAACAAGTGTAAGCCTTCCATATTTGAAAATGAGAATTAACTTTCTGTGATAGATCCAGGTTAAGTTACTGTAACCTTGCATCTGGCAGCCCAAAGGCTCTGTCAACAAGAACTTTAGTCATATTTTCCTTCATCTTGGATTTCTTTTTCCCCTTAGAGTCATTCCAGTGGCATCCTTTTGCTTTTTTATTGAGGTGTTTTGAAGTCCTTCTGAAGGGCTAGTCTAACTTTCAAGTACAACATGAGGAGATAATGCCTGGTCTATAAATCTGTTTAAAAAAGAATGTCAACTAAATCCTAACCGACATAGGCATATGTTTACTGCATTTACTCCACCATCCACAAGTTAATTGTTAAAGTTTTATAAGCACACTCATTTACTTATACAGCAGTACATCTTGC
>VZTU01008548.1:332-22424 GCA_013400835.1 Zapornia atra | reverse complement strand
GGACGCGGAAGTGGGTGGCAGGGCCGAGTCGAGCTGAGCCGAGCCGAGCCGCGCCGCCCCCCATCCCGTCCCGCTCCGCTTCTCAGCCCCTTGGCCTCGGCTCTCGGGGGACCCCGGCCGTACCGGCGGCCATGTCGCGGGGCGGTGGGGAGGGTCTGAACCTNACAAGCTGGACGGTAACGAGCTGGACCTGAGCCTCTGCGATCTCAACGAGGTGCCGGTCCGGGAGCTGGTGAGCGACTGGGCCGGCCGGCGGGGCAGGGGCCGCAGCCCCGGGGACAGGCTCTGCCCGCTGGGTCCCGGGGAGGGGGCTGCGCGGGGGACCCAGATGCGCGGGAGGTGTCTGTGGCCTGGCCTGCAGGTATTTAAAACGGCGAGGGAGGGTTGCGCGGCCCCTTGGCCGGGCAGCTGCCGCTGCTCGCAGCTATTTCAGGGTGGGTTTCGCCTTCAGACCCAGAAATCCCTCAAGATGTGACGTGAGCGCAGAGGCAGGCGTGGGGGGGGGCAGATGGACCGGGGCGGGAGAAGCCTCAGGGGCTGACGCAGAGCTAGCAGGGGTCAGGGGGTTGGGGTGGACCTCGGTGCTGATTTAATGCTTTGTTTCTTTCAGGCTGCTCTTCCGAAAGCCACTGTACTGGATTTGTCCTGTAACAACCTCATTTCCCTGCCGGTAAGCTGCTCAAGAACCCTTGTGGGGATGAGTCTGCCGGGAAATACTTAGGAGAGATAACTAGCACTTCAGTAAAGGTTCACCAGGAGGTTTGGAATTGGCTCCTTCCTCATCCTGGGCTGGCTGAGCGACTCTGCTGTCGGGGTGGGTCAGTGCTGAGGCAGGAGAGGGTTGCAGTGTGTGAGGATTGCAGTATCTGCCTGCCCGAGGAGCCCCGTGTGAATACAGACAGTTTCAGCAGCAGCAGGGACTCGGGTTGGCTTCTGCTGTATTGCCACACATCACCTTGTTTGTCTGCCTCACCAGTCCCCCTGTTTTCCACCTCCATCTCCCGAGGCAAAGGAGGAGAGTGATTCTCCTCCATCAGATTTCCATAGTAAGTTATGGATCTGTGGCTTACGTAAGGTGCAGGCTTGTCTCCACATAGTCCCCACTGAGGTTCCTTCGTACAGGTGCTGACAGGCTTTTTCTGGGCTTTGTTTATCATAGAATCATAGACTGGTCTGGATTGGAAGGGACCCCAAGGATCATAGAGCTCCAACCCCCCCTGCCACAGGCAGGGCCACCAACCTCCAGGCCTGGAGCTACACAAGGTTGCCCAGGGCCCCATCCAACCTGGCCTTGAACACCCCCAGGGATGGGGCACCCACTACTTCTCTGGGCAGCCTGTTCCAGCCCCTCACCACTCTCTCTGTAAAGAACTTCCCCCTAATATCTAATCTAAACCCTTTATGTTTGGGTTTCAGTCGGACTTCTGCAGTTTGATGCATCTGGTGAAACTGGATTTGAGTAAAAATCGGCTTCAACAGCTGCCCCTGGACTTCGGCCGCCTGGTCAACCTGCAGCATCTGGACCTTCTGAACAACCGTTTAGTCACCCTGCCCGTCAGCTTTGCACAGCTCAAGGTAAGAGTGCTCGCCGGGCAGTTACGTAAAGCTTTGGGATGCAGCCCAGGGTCTTGTGATCCTGCTCAAGTTAATTTCCCTGCTAAAGCATCCATCCTGCTGATGATCCATTCCAAAATTCAGCTGGCTCTGCACCGCAGCTCAGGGGAAATTACCAGGCTTCCACTGAAAATGCCTCTGCCTGAGCTTTCTGCTTGTCTCCCCCACTCGTGGTGTTTGTAGTTCTTTGCTTCTGCTGTGGATCTCTGAAATAATTGCAGACTCCTGTGCTCTTACAGCCTGCCCTTTGTCATTCCTTTCTGCAGAACCTGAAGTGGCTGGATCTGAAGGACAATCCCCTGAATCCTACCCTGGCTAAAGTAGCAGGAGACTGCCTGGACGAGAAGCAGTGCAAACAGGCTGCTGTCAAGGTAAGGAACCTGCTTTTATTCTTTTTTTTTCCCCCCCTTTCTTGGCTTTTTTTGTGGTGGTTCTTCCTCTTTTTGCTCAGCAAGCTGGGCAGCTGCTACAGCAGTCTGAAGTTTCTTCAGCCAGGAGGCGCAGGTTCACTGCACTGACTTTCACAGAATCACAGAGGGTCAGGGACCTCAAAAGATCATCTAGTCCAACCCCCCCTCCCTGAGCAGGATCACCTAGGTTAGGTCACACAGGAACACATCCAGGTGGGTTTGAATGTCTCCAGAGAAGGAGACTCCACAACCTCTTCGGCCAGGCTGTCCCAGGGTTCTGTCACCCTCACAGTGAAAGTTTTAACTTATCTTGACGTGGAACCTCCTCTGCTCCAGCTCACACCCGTAATTTTTGCAGACTTGGTGCCTGTAGAGGGAAAACACTGGGCTGAGGAAGATTCTCTTCCATTAGCAGAGCTTAGAGAGGACTAAATGCCGGTTGCCAGGAAAGCAGAGGCACAATCAGACAAAATCATCCATGCCTAGGTGTACAGTCCAGAGTACAGAAATCTCAAGGAGAAGCTCTGGGAAACTACAGGCTCCCAGAAATCAGTGTCCTGTGACCCCCTGTACTGCACATGCCTAACCCCAGTTTGCCATGTTTTGGTTTTTTAATGGAAAGATCTGTTTCTTAACTGGAAGAATTCACACGGGAAGGTGCAAGCTCTCCTCAGAGCCATACCTGTAGGAGAGAGTGGGGTTGGAGGTCAGTCCCAGCTGACTGTCCTCAGCTACCCTCCCGCTGTTCTGTTTTGGACTGAGTGCAACAAGCCTCCTGCAGAGATCTCAGGGGGGGGTTTTTTGGACCTTGAAGGTACTGCAGCACATGAAAGCGATCCAGTCAGAGCAAGATCGACAGCGGCAACGGAAGCTCCAAGCAGAGCGAGGTAAGCATGAAAAGCCCTCACGTACTCTCTGCTGACTGTTCTTGATTATTTATACACCCAAACGTACTGATTGATCTCTAATACTTGTAACTACCCAAATGCTGAGGACTCTTGGAGTAGTAGGGTAGAAGGGCTGGAGGGTGAAAGATAGCTGGGGATAACTGTATGATTTCTTGCAGGAATAATAGATCTTTAGGTGGATTGTGCTATAGGTTACCTATAAAAACCTGAAAGAAAAGCACAGGATTTATTTTAAGGGAAGCCTAATTCTGAGTGAGCAAATCACAAGGTATGTAATATTAAAAAAATAGAGATAAAAAAATGAGGGTGGCTATTTGATTTGTTTCCTCCTTCCAGTTGGGAACAGATAAGTAATAAGGAAGAGGGCAGTGACAGCCCTTTATATAAAAGGAAATAAACTTGATGTTAATCCCCAGAAATGGAGAAGAAGCGGGAAGCAGAACAGCGGGCGAAGGAGGCTCAGGAGAGGGAGCTGAGGAAGCGAGAGAAGGCGGAAGAGAAGGAGCGGAGGCGACGGGAGTACGATGCTCAGAAAGCTGCCAAACAGGAGATGGAGAAGAAAACCAAAAAGGAGACCGTGCAGACCCGAAGTAAGTAGTAACCTCTGGAGGTGGGATTGTACCAGAATTCGTCTTCATCGTGTTTTGGTGCTGCCAGGTTTGCTTTTATGCAGCCTGGGTACTGGGAGGTGGTGGGAGGCAGGGGAAAACCTGTATGACCTTTAATAAGCTCTACTGCTCTGCCCGGTTCTCCTTCATCTGTGTTCCTGGCGAACAGCTGAGCTACAGGCTTCAGAATCATAGAATGGCATGGGTTGGAAGGGACCCAAAGGATCAGAGAGCTCCAACCCCCCTGCCACAGGCAGGGCCACCAGCCTCCAGCCCTGGAGCTATACAAGGTTGCCCAGGGCCCCATGCAACCTGGCCTTGAACACCCCCAGGGACGGGGCATCCACTACTTCTCTGGGCAGCCTGTTCCAGCCCCTCACCACTCTCTCTGGAAAGAACTTCCCCCTAATATCTAATCTAAACCTTCCTTCCTTTAGTTTTAATCCATTCCCCCTTGTCCTGTCATTATCTGCTCTTTTAAAAAGTTGAATCCCCTCCTGCTTATAAGCTCCCTTCAGGGACTGGCAGGCTGCAATGAGGTCCCCCCGCAGCCTTCTCTTCTCCAGGCTGAACAAGCCCAGCTCCCTCAGCCAAGAAGTTCTTCTGCTGCTTGTACAGAGAGTTTCCATGCACTCATTTAAGTGTACTGAACGATAGGTGCACAGATAGGTCTTGTGCAACACAGAGGTGTCCTTACAGCCTGTGCTTCCCATGAAACTGTATCAGAAACTTGTCATCCTGAACAGGTAGATCACGTGCATCTGTTTATCATTTAGTGATGAAAATCCATGATAAAAGACAACTGCTGCATAGGCTGAAGTACCTTAACCGAACAGCTTGTTTCTGAATGTTGACTGTTAAAGATATTTGATTAGTTCCTCACCTTCTCTGCCTTGCAAACGTTCTCTTTGCAGAGCCTGCCTCCAGCTCTCGTCCCCCTCAGCCACCTCGGCACAAGCACTCCTGGTCGCGGTCGGTGCTGAGGGTCCTGCTCTTCCTGCTGCTGTGCGTCCTCTGTACTCTGGCCGCCTGCAAGCTGACAGAGCTGCAACACCAACCTCTGTGCATCAGCGTGAACACTCTCTACGAGGATGTGGTGGCTGCTCTGCAAAACCACAAAACCCTCCAGAATATGTTACAACCGAACTCGCAGCAGTGATTGTCCTGGACGGGCACTTGCTTCGTCAGCATCTCCCTCCACCATCTACGCAGCCAGAATTCCTATGGAATTGTGTTCTGATGAAACTGCTTTTAATCAGTCAGCATTGGTTTGCTGGTCCACTCCCCTGAGAGCAGAGTTATTGTTCAGATCATCTTTGCTGTGCATGTTTCACAGTTGGCCTGTAAACCCCACCCCATTATTTGCCCACCTCAACTTGTTAACGCCTCTTAGTTCCAAGGGATTTTTTTTTTTTACCTAGACTGTGAGATACCAAAAGCTGCTGATCTATAGGAGTTATCTAGGTACCTACAGCTCTGGAGGTGGAAGGGTTTCATTACATTACCCATTATTCCTTGCTGTTGTTTCTGTTCGTGCTAAAATTGGTGATACAGCTGTATGGGAATAATATATTAAGGCCTACTGCAGGACCAATGACAGGTGTGTAGGATGGCTGTGCATCCCTATGTTGGAGTGAAGAAGCTGATGTACTACCAAAAGGAGCTGAAAATTTTCAATACAAAAGTTTTCACAGCAATTTTGTCTGAACTGGATGTTTATGTTGCTAATACCATCTTATTTAGGTCTTTTAGAAACGGCCCAAAGTTATTTCTGAGAACATACAGTTATGGTTTCTAACTTACATTTATTTTAACCAGCCAGCACCAACAAAGCTGCTACAGCGTAAGAAAGGGCTTCTGGACAGTCTGGGGGCTGGTTTTGTGTCCCCGAGACCAAGGGACAGGCAGCAGGGGAACTGCCGAGCCATTGCTGGCTGCAGCACTGGGTGGCACTGTGGCAGCACCGAGGCAGGCAGGCAGGCCGAGAAGGGCTGGGCCTGTGGGGAAAGCTGGGAGGTTTGGTGAAAGGCGTCTGGGAATTCTTTCTCATTTCCTTACAAAGAAAGGCAAAGAGAAGTGTGACATATCCTTAGGGGCTTTGCATATGCTGTTAGCGCAGGTGTCAGAGAAGACCTGCGCTACAGACTCCGCACCTTAGTCCCCAGAATCACTCCCTCTCTTCTAACACCTGGCATTATTGCTGTAAGAGCAGTTCCAGGAGGAAATAATCTCTAGCATTTTGTACCAAGGTCATCACTGAAGTAGTAAGCCTTCACCTTTTAGTAACCTAATGATAGGACTCTGGTTCCCAGAGTACCACACAGGAAAAAGTCACAGGCAGCATGCATAGCTGATGAGAGGAAGAAGAGAAAGCCTGTCTCTGGCTTCTCAAGGCATGGGTTTGCTGAGCTTCCTTGAAACAGCCTTCAGCTTTGCTTTTGGTCCCCAACTCATCCTGTTCTATAACAGGTCCTCACTTCCTCTGCAGAAACACTCAGACAAACCAGCGAACACCATTCACAGCAACATTTCCTCTGCAGGTTTTCCTGCCAGCACCTGGCAGGAGCCTGCTGCTTTGCCATCTCGGAGAGGGATGATGAAGTTGGCAACTGCCTGGCCAATAAGATCTGTCAGTTGGGGTCAGACACACGCTCCTGGCCAGGCAAAGGCTCCTGCTGAATGCCTGGAGCTTGCACAGAGGGGGAGTAGTTTTTCACTGGAGGCAGCACAGTGCTGAGGGGCAGCTGCCACACGCTGGGTGCAGTTCAGTTCACGCTCAGCACTCATCTCACTAAGTGCTGCTGTCGCAGAGGACCTCGACTGTCCTTTGGTGCCCATGAGTGCTAATGGCTTCATGGACAGGCAAACGCATTCCCCAACCTAATTAAAAGAAAGCATTTTCTGCCAACTGTTTAGACCTCATAATTCCAGCACATATAATCAGATTTCAAGACCCATTATAGATTAAGCTGTCTGGAGACTGACTCAGGACAGTCTAAATTTATATCTGAAAATTAGTCTTACTCATTCCCATCTGCCACAGCAGAAAACTGCCAGTCTCTTCGGTGAGGTAAAGCTCTTCCACCTCACTGGGGCAGGTGCTGGGGGGGGCAGCACCACCCAGCCTTAGTGTTAGGATTTTTCACACTGGAGAGAGAAGGTGACTACTCACAGTTTAAAATACCAGTAGAAAGTATTCTTTTCAACAGGTGATATACCTGTCTATATTTCTAGGCAGCATGTTAAAAAGTAAAGGCCATAATTATTATTATCCAAAATACTTTATTTTCTGGGGAGATTAAAACCCCCTTTTTTCCCCCTTTAAATAATAAAGAGCTTTCAGTACTATAAGCTTCCAATCTGCTTCAGTACTGTAAGTTTCTGATTCACAGCATCATAGAATCACAGGGGTTGGAAGGGGCCTCCAGAGCTCATGGGGTCCAACCCCCCTGCCAAAGCAGCTCCCCAGCTCATATTGCACAGGGCGGCATCCAGACGGGGCTGGAATCTCTCCAGAGAAGGAGACTCCACACCCCCTGGGCAGCCTGTCCCAGGGCTCCCTCACCCTCACTGGGGAAAAGTTCTTCCCCAGGTTGGTGTGGAACTTCCTGTGCTCCAACTTGCAGCCATTGCCCCTTGTCCTGTCCCCACAGACACTGAAAAGGGGCTGGCCATTTCCCCCTGCATCTCATACTTCAGATATTGATAACCACTGATCAGATCCCCTCTCAGTCTTCTTTTCTCTAGTCTGAACAGCCCCAGCTCACCCAGCCTGTCCTCACAGGGGAGATGCTCCAGGCTTTTAATCATCTTCGTAGCCTCCTCTGGACTCTCTCCAGGAGATCCCTGTCTTTTTTATCCCAGGGAGCCCAGCACTGGACACAACACTCCAGGTGGGGCCTGACCAGGGCAGAGTAGAGGGGGAGGATCCCCTCCTGTGACCTGCTGCCCACACTCCTCCTGATGCCCCCCAGGATCCCATTGTCTCTCTCAGCCCCCAGTGCACACTGATGGCTCATGGCCACCCTGTCATCAACCAGGACCCCAAGGTCCTTCTCCACAGAGCTCCTCTCCAGCAGGTCACCCCCAGCCTGTACTGATACAAGAAGTTATTCCTTCCCAGGTACAAGACTCTACACATGCTTTTATTAAACATCATCTGGTTTATTACTGCCCAGCTCTCCAGCCTGTAGATTCATGCTCTTCTGGAAGATGTTCACCAGCTCTCTTGTGTGAACTCTAGCCATTCACCAATGGTATCCAATCTTCTGCCACTACAATAAATTCTAAATGTGGTTTAAGTCTTCAAATTAAGATCAATGGCTCTCTTATCTAAACAATTCTTCCCAGAAACTGAATACTTAAACCAGGCAAACAAGCTACCCAGTGAAATTCAAATAAAGGCTGTAGGAAGTTATCTGCAGGTTGATTTGTCAGGAGGCTTCTGGTCCAGTCCACCAGTAGGTGTCTGTCACACTGTCCCCATGGTGCACAGTGGTATTAGCTTGGAGGTTTTCTTCTTCCCACTGCAAAGAGCTTGCCTAAGAGCAGCACAAAGGCACAAGGGTATCACCCATGTGCACCCATTGCTCAAAAAAAACAACAACAAAAAAACCACCAAAGCTGTGCACCTGTGGCTACTCTGCCCTTCCACAGTGTACACTCCTTTGTCACCAGGTCTCTCCCCAGATCTCATTTGGGTGCTTACAGGCTGACCTAGAACAACGTTGCTCCCTCAGTCCCACTCTCTAAAGCCAAAGCAGTAGGTGCCAAGGTATCAGTTCCTCCTCACTAAACAGCTGGTAGAGCCAGCGTGTCAAAATCAATACCAAATCATGGATTTCTTCTGCTCTTCACATTAGCTGGCTGTCTGCACACAGTACTGGGCATCCTCACCAGGTTCTGCAGATGAGAAGGGTATGCAGCCACAATAGCCTCAGCCAGATTGGGACACAGTGAAACTGTTCTAGCTGTTTCTTCCAGGTTTCCAAGAGATGCTTTCTGGAATCATCCTCCTTCACCGCTCCGCACTGCTCCTTCTCCAAGGGGAAAGCGAACCCCATATTCTCTTGATCTTGCCTAGAGAGAACTAAGAATGGGAAAGCAAATGAGATAACAAGGCTGCAAAGAAAATCCTATCCCTCCATCTGTTGCCAGGTAGCCAGACACTGTTGGCATCAAAGGAAATGCTAAATATTTGACCTTATTTTATTTACATGCATTGCCAGTTTCCTGGTTTAAGGCCCAGATTTCCTACTAAAAAAGAAACAATCCCAACACAAGCCAACAAGCATACAAAGTGGTAAACAAGAGTTCACTTTCTGACTGTCTACCATAATAAAACACTTTTACATGGCATTCATAATGCCACCTCATCTCCTCTCATGGCTGAGATGTAAAGTGCAGCAGCTGCTGCGATAGGAATAGTAGCATTGTGTGAGGCTGCACAAGATGGTTATCACCATGTAACATGTTGCTGTCCTTCCTTATCAGTGGGAACAGCTACATGGTTCCTCCTCGGTAGCGTCTCTTGGTTACACACCAAAGAAGAAAATCTGGTGCTGCAAAAGCCCAATGCTCCTTGCAGTCCTTTCCCATTCCTAGAATAATACTGGGAACAGCTTTGTTTGATTTAAAGACTCCAGTGTGAAACCAGTGTCTGTCCTCACCCCTCCCCAAGCAGGACCTGAGCTTCCAAAAACTAAGGCTGTGCTGAAGGAGCTGCCTTAGCAGCTGCCCTTTGTCATTCACTCCTTTAAAAATCACTGCACAGTGTTGTACTGAAGTGTGGTCACATCCTTGCTGTTCCCTTCCAGTAACTGTGAAAAGATCTGCACAAACCTCATCTGCTTACTCACTTGAGGGGGGCTTCAGCTACAGCTTTTGTGAATGCAGTGAGAAACTCTCCAAACTGCTTCCAGGTCTCAAAAAAGACGAGCTGAACTGGTTTGTAGAACTGCAGATTTTCCAAAGCCTGTAAACACCATTGGAAACAACAGATGGAACAATTAATCTTCTCACATTAAACCCTACTCTTGTCTGAAAAAACAAAACAAAACAAAAAAAAAAGGCTCAGGAAATCTTATTTTCTCTCCATTTTGAGAACAGTTAATTTCATGTGCTGTAATATTAGGGGCAGCAGGTCTCAGGTTGATTAAGATCCATTTGGTGCTATTTAAGCTGCTGCAGCTCCTCAGCAGCAGGCTCTCAATACAGGCAGGCCACCCTGCCCAGGGCAGCACTGATGGGCTTTGCCAGCAGGCCACAAAGGGTGAGAGCTGCTGACTGAGGCTGACATTTCATTGCCCAGAATCAAAGTGAAAGAGACCCGCCAGTCCATGGGAGAATGGTGGGGAACCAACCCCAGACACACTGAGAAAGGCTGAATACCCCCATCCAAGAATGTGTGCAGTTGGATCAAAGGTTCAAACAGCAGCAGAGAAGTGATGATGGCTGCTCACTTCTTGCACGCCTGTTCTGGTTATGCCCAGGTCAAAATCATTCCTCTCAGTTTTCCCTGTTCCTGTTCTTGTTTCCTACTTGCTGCTGCCTGTTGCATTTTTCTGACTGAGCCCTGAGAAACCAAAGATTGAAGTAAGACCTAGGACTACCTGCTCTTCTCCAGGGATTTGCCATTGCCTGTGGCATTAGGTTGGGTGCACCTTTGTTTCTATATAACAAATAGTGGAACATTTCTGGCTGGCAATACTTCTGCTCCAGTCTTTGCTAGAAGGAATTAATGTAAATGCCTATGGTATTTTTCAAGGCCACAGACAACAGAGAAACATCTGGAGAGAAAAAAGTTCAACCTGAAATAATTTTCAACTCCAACTACTGCTACTGCCAGAATTTTCCCAGGTATTTCCTCTGTCAGAAGATCTATGTAGCTCTTTAGGGTCTCCCAATCTCCCACATTGCCCTTGACATCCTGCAAAGACCAACTGAAAAAAAGGAGTTAAACCATTTTGAGGTACACAAGCAAGTCCATGGCTCCAATTCTGCACCTGGATCTGCAGATGACAAAGTCTGTGTGCACACCTCTTCAGGGGCAAGGCAGAAAGAAGTAAACAATAGTGGTTTTTTTTAAATCCTGCTTGATCTGACACTGTTACTTCTTCAAAAAACTGTGAGAAGTTCTAACTAGGACATAAAGCTTGCCAGAACTTTACATTGTACAACCCTAGCAGTTCTGATCTATTGATGGCTTGTAAAAGGAGCTTTTTTGTTTACTGGAACCATGGCTCCATCCCACACTAAAACTTTCCTGCCATAAAGAAGGATGACAAATACCACCCTTACAGTAAGGCATGTTCAAGAACACAAACGTCATGAGCACTCACATGTTTGTAGCTTTAAACCATGATGGTGGCTAAGAAACTTAACACGAGCCAGCAGTGTGCTCTTGCAGCTTAGAAGGCTAATGGTACCTTGGGCTCCCTCAAAAGAGGGGTGGACAGCAGGGACGGGATTGTCCCTCTCTGCTCTGCCCTCATGAGGTCCCAGCTGGAGGCCCCTATACAAGAAAGATGTGGAACTGTTGGAGATGGTTCAGATGAGGCCACAAAGATGATCAGAGGGCTGGAGCACATCCCCTACAAAGAGAGGCTGAGGGAGCTGGGCTGCTTCAGCCTGGAGAAGGCTGTAGGGGGACCTCATTGCAGCCTGCCAGTCCCTGAAGGAAGCAGAGAAACAGGAGGGGATTCAACTTTTTAAAAGGGCAGACACTAGCAGGACAAGGGGGATGGAGTGAAGCTAAAGGAGGGAAGGTTTAAATTCGATATTAGGGGGAAGGTTTTTACAGAGAGAGTGGTGAGGGGCTGGAACAGGCTGCCCAGATAAGTAGTGGATGCCCCGTCCCTGGGGGTGTTCAAGGCCAGGCTGGATGGGGCCCTGGGCAACCTTGTGTAGCTCCAGGCCTGGAGGTTGGTGGCCCTGCCTGTGGCAGGGGGGTTGGAGCTCTGTGATCCTTGGGGTCCCTTCCAACCCAGCCCACTCTGTGATTCCATAATTCTTTAACAAAGAAACTCCTCTAAATTAAGCAGAACAAGGACATTTGGTTCCTCTGTCCATTCAGCTCTTCCTCCCACCTGTTCAGGTTAGAAAACAAACCCACGGCCTGTTTATAATTTGCTCAACCCGGTGGTCCCCCTCAGACCTCCGAGGCAGGGAGGAGAGATCCGGGAGCACCTATTTGGCCTGCTAAACACAATTACTAAGGAGAGCAAACGACAGAAGGAGAAAAGGGCAAGAACATCGAGGTTTTGCTGGCCCACCTGAGACGGCACAGTCTTTCTCCTCCAGGTAACGCTCCGGGGAGCGGCAGCCGTCTTTTGGCCGACGGGCCGGGCACTCTGCGACGGCCTTTGTGGGGTTAGGGGGGAGGGAGTTGAAGGCAGACCGCCAGAGGCGCTGAGGGAGCAGTGACCCGAGCCGAGAGAGCGAGCTCTGAGAGGCTGATATCCCGCCAACAAGCGGGCGGCGGGGATTGGTCCCGTCAACAAGCGGGCGGCGAGGATTGGTCCGAGAGCTCGCGGACGCGACCAATCCCCGCCGCCCGCTTTCGCGCCCCTCCTTCTCCCTCAGGATGAGGAAGCGGCGGTGGGGAAAATGGCGGCGCCGCTGCTGCGGAGGCTCTGTGAGTGAAGGGTGACCTCTTCTTCCAGCTTCCTTCCCTCCGCGGGGAGGGGAAGCGGGGTTCGGTGGTGGGGTGGGTGGAGCCGAAGTGGGGATGGGGGTGCCCCGGTGAAAGGAGCGCTGCCGGTAGCCGGGAGTGGAAGCTTTCGCCTTTGCCTCAGGCCGCGGCTACACTGAGGCGGTGCTGTGGTGAAGCGGGAGCGTGTGTGTGTTTTTGGGGTGTTTCAGGCCTTGGTGTTCCCGCAGGGTGAACGTATTTATACGGGAAGGGCCCTCGGGTGTATGGAGGTGTATGAAAGCAGGGTCAGCTCTGAGGGGCTGAAGGTGATATCCCTTCTGGCCCTGCAGATCTCCAGGCATGGGTACCGTGCCGCCTCTCCGTGCTGCCGCTTGGCTGCCTTCATGGTGACAATATCCCAGCGCGGTTAGAACTGGGAGGAGCCTTAAGTTCCCTCCCCCCTTAAGTTCCAACCCCCCTGCCACTGGCAGCATCTTTGGAAAACTGTATCAACGTACGCTAGGCAGAGACCAGGTGGTGAATCACAGAACATTAGCAGTTGGAAGGGACCTTAAAAGATCATCTAGTCCAACCCCCCTGCCAGAGCAGGATCACCCAGACTAGATCCCACAGGAACACATCCAGTTGGGGTTTGAATGTCTCCAGAGAAGGAGACTCCACCAGCAGTCTGGGCAGCCTGTCCCAGGGATCTTTCACCCTCACAGTGAAAAAGTTCCTCTCTGTATTCCCATGGAACTTCCTATGCTTGCACCCATTGCCCCTTGTCCTATCGCTGCCATCACTGAGGGTGCTGCTCTACCGTTTTGGGAGTGGTGTAGTCAGGAGAATTTAAATATCCCCTTTTTTTTGGTCTAGAAGTGTTACAGAAGTGTCCTGTATCCTCATGGTTTCCTCAGTGGGATATCAGTAATGTTAAGTTTTTCCACTTTCCATTTTCATTATGACTTCAACCAAGTTACAAAGTATCTGCCTCAGTCTTCTCTAGATAATGGCTTTTCCCTAAGTGTCTGATGCTTTGAGGCTCATTTTTTTTGTTAGTAAACACAAAACGTAACCCTGGAATCAGCCTGTTGCAGCTTTTTTGGTACAAGTTAATTGGATTGTAACTTAGTGGAATTTGTGTACATGAAACTGTAACTCTTGTTCATCTTTTCCTACTTCCCTGTAGTTTTACTTAATGGATAAGCTTCTGAAATGAGTGGTTCTTTGTAGAGCAATTACTATTTTCTCAACAATATTTCTACCTGACTATCGTATGATAATTAACATAAAATTAACCCAGTGATTTTACTTAGGATAAGGAAGGATGTAATGATAGCCATTCTTCCATACTAACCTGCTGCTTAAGAGCTTAAGGAAGGTTTAGATTAGATATTAGGGGGAAGTTTTTTACAGAGAGAGTGGTGAGGGGCTGGAACAGGGTGCCCAGAGAGGGGGTGGATGCCCCGTCCCTGGGGGTGTTCAAGGCCAGGTTGGATGGGGCCCTGGGCAACCTTGTGTAGCTCCAGGCCTGGAGGCTGGTGACCCTGCCTGTGGCAGGGGGGGTGGAGCTCTATGATCCTTGGGGTCCCTTCCAACCCAGCCCAGTCTATGATTCTATGATTCTATGAATAGAAGGATTCAGAAAAATTGGATTTGCTGGCTGACTGCATGGAAGGAGATGCTGAAGAGACTTTTTTTTTTTTAAAAGATCATAATTAGATCTAAATAATTTTTAAGAGAGAGGGAAGTTCGTGAGGGTCAGCTTTTCTGAGATGAAAACCAGTGTGTTTTCTGACAGTGTCTTGTGTTTGTTTAGGGAAGAAGTTTGTGGTGTGAATGGTATTTTCTGTTCCAGAGACAATCGGTGTCAGTAACTGGTTGGATTTGTTTGGTTTTTTCCTTTGATTCATCCAGTTCATAACTCAGGAATTTGCACAGAATGCTTCAGGATAGCAAATCTATAGATGCTTCTCTATTGTCCTCAAGTGGAGTTATCCTATCTGTAAGATTTCAAAATATTACTGCAAAAGTAAATGCCATTTGATCAAAGGGGAAACTGAAACAGAGCATCACTGCTTGTCTTTCCTCAAAGCAGTACAAGGCCAATCCACAATAACCAGTAACTTCTGTACCTCATTTTACAAGGCCTTGCTGAAACGTGCACCTGATCTTTAGCATTGTAGCTGAGAGTTGTATTTCTCCCCAGGCAGCAGCAGGACTTGAGATGTGCCCTCTCAGAAGGGGATTTAAGCCATGATGGTCTAATTATGGAAGTACTTTTTGTTTGCCCTCAGAGCTTTCTTTTGCCTTTAGTTTTAAAGCCTGCATTCACTGACATACTTTAAATCCAGATAAGGAAAGTGTGTTTAATAAATGTTTTTCAACCAACATTGTTGTTCTTGCTCCAAACCTAGTTCTAACTACTCCACCAACGAGCCTGGTTGCTGTCAGATGTGCTTCCAAGAAAACTGGGGGCAGCTCAAAAAATTTAGGTGGCCGCAGTCCTGGGAAGCGCTACGGATACAAAAAAGTAGAAGGTAGGTCTGAAAGTGGAGTACCAACTTCTCCCCTGGTAGGGAGAAGCTTGTTGAGCACTTCAGTAGCATGTAGCCAAGGTACTCTTCCAAGAGAAAGAGAAGGGAAGGTTTAGTGAAACCTTATGAGCAAGGGTACCCAGTGGGAGGGCAGGGCAAGTCAGCCTCCTCCCAGACTGGCCCATGAGTGGCCAGCCAAAATTGCCTCCAGAAGTAGTACTTTGGTTCTAAGTTTGCCTCTCTGGAGCTCCTGGGAAGAGGGTACGCTGTGGGACACCTAATAACTTAAGTGCACTTCCCCCCCAGTGTGGTGTGGAAAAGCTGGGTGTTTTAGATGTTTACAAAGGGGAGAATTATGAGGCTTAACAGCAGCCAAAGTACAGATTCTCGCAGCTGAGTGCTTAATAATTATTAGCTTTGCTGATGAAAACATAGCGATATAAAAGGTAATAAAACAAATGCTTTCAGCAACCAGAAAATCTTGTACCCAGGGGTAACCTTTATAAAAACTAGAATTGCTTTTTTGCCATTGTGTATCAATTGCCTTTTATTTCCTGCTAACAGCATTTTTGTATAGATGCTTTTAGCATTTGAAGTGATTTTTCCTTAGGAAATTCCCACAGAAAGCTGGGTTTTATAAGTCCTGGAACCATTTGTGCTCTGCCAGGGCTTCAGGGAGCTCTGTTTCTCTGCAGTCTGACCCTGTCACTTTGTTACAGGTGCCTTTGTGCACGCAGGCAACATTTTGGCTACACAGCGGTTGATACGCTGGCATCCAGGGGCTCACGTAAGTTGCTTGTCCATCTCTTCCTTGGTTCTTGGAGATCAGCAGCCCACAAGAAGTCCCGTATTCAGTACCTCCTCTCTTTCAAGTTCATACTTGATGCCCTTCCCAGTATTCTTTATGTTCCTGAAATTGGGTTTCATTACCTGGTATTTCTGAGTCACAGAGCCCGCTCAGTCACACCTGTGCCCATGTGACTGAGAAAGGACTGAGAGCTACCGATATCCCCAAACACTTCCGTGACTGAACTGCATTCTCATGCTTCAGGGTGGAATCTGCTCCCTTGCAGTGAGCACCATAGTGCATATAGCATGGTTTTATTTTAAAATACAAAGCAACAGATGCTGTTGAAGCCAAGATACCAAACGAGGCAGACCAGTGATCAGATCTGCTTTAGTGGTGAACCTCCAGCCTTTCCTCTCTAAAGCTTCTCATCCTCTTCCAGGTGGGGATGGGCCGTAACAACACACTCTATGCCCTGGAGGATGGGATCGTGAGATACACCAAAGAGGTCTACATACCTCCACCCCGCAGCAGCGAGAGCAGGGAAGTGATCTGTCGTCTACCCAGAGGAGCAGTTCTTTATAAAACTTTCATCAACGTTATCCCTACCACAGAAGTAGGAAGCTTTAAACTGGTCACTATGCTGTGAGCCTCCTGCCTCTGGTAGGAACAGATGGGATGGAGCAACTGGGACGGACCTCTCCATCAGGACTGGTATCCCGAGGACAGGAATATTCTAACTCCAAACGTACCAGTTTAGGCCTTTTGTTTTCTTGCTCCTAAAGCACACGGTCAGTGTTGAGGCACTGGGATTGCTGCTGGCCTTTGTAAGTGTGTAATAAATGCTGTAGGGCTGCTGAAGGTCCGGACTGTTCACAGAACGTGGTACTTGTGTTTATTTAGTGCTGAGCAGCCCCTTCCTCTGGAGAACCGGTTGTGTGGTGCCACTGGACGAGTTCTCTCTGCAGTCAGTACTTGTCCCACTAAGAAGTCTGTCTATTTTCACTCATACTGTATCTTAATTCAAAATAACTGCAGAAGAGGCCAGATCCTTTTCCCCTTGCACCTAACTCTGCATCCCAGGAAGCTGGATTATTCCTCTTATCTAAATCACCTGAATGATTAACTTAAATATCTGAAAGTGTTTCATTTACCAGCCACGTGAGGCAAATTTCACGCTCATAAAGCTAACAACTCATGACTAATTTCAGAGTGCCTGGTAAGATCCACAAGTCTGGGGTGTTGTTTGAAGCTCAGCAGCTCGAGGTGTATCATAAAGCCATAATCCAGCAGGCTTATCCTTTGGTCTTCCCCGAGTTGTTCCATGACGTGTCCAAGCTTATGTTGCTGAAAGGAAAGGAGCCCAGGTGCCTTGTCACCAAACCCATCTCATGTTAGCTACAGGCCTGTAAACAATTTGAAACATTGGCTCTGCAGTAGAAAACAGGCTATAAAATCAGTGGTGTGAGAACACCGGGGTTGACGTTATTAGACTGTCTGAAGGGAACCATGTAAACTGGGTCAGCCACACAGGTCCATCCAGCTCTGTTTTGTGTTCTCCATGGGGACCACCAGCTCTTTTGTCCACACTTCTGTCCAGCTTGTGCTGGAGCCCTGCAATTCACCTCGGTGGTCAGGATTTGCATACAGCAGGTGACACAACCCTGGACACTCTCCAAATCTTTGTCCGGAGTCCATACAGAAGGTGGAATCCCACCTGGTATGTGATACACCAATAAAAGTCAAACGTTTTATAACCTAAGAAATAAGTGAAGTGGCACAACACGACTGCTGCCTGAGGTCTGATCCTTGGCACGCTGGGTAGCGCTGGCCTCGCAGAGGTATGATACACCAGCTGCCCTGAGAGGCTCTGGCTGAGCCAGCTTTCACCTTGGCTTTGCCCCTGTGTGGAAGCAAGCAGCTGGTCTGTTGCATTTGGTGATGGAGAAGAGTGAGCAGACGTCCCTGGCTGCTCCACTCAGAACGTGGTACCAGGCGGTGGCTTGTCCCGGTGCTGCAGGAGGGACGATTTCCCTGGCTGGGCCTGACTTGCCTGTGTCTCAGCTGATCATGAATCTGGGAGGAGGTGTGAGGTTCAGCCATTCCCTACAAATGAGAACGATGTCACAGGCACTTCTGTCGCTGACACCATGGGAAGCAGCAGTACGTGGAGGCCGAGGCCTTACACAGCTGTGTTTCGCTGAGCTTGGTAGCTGAGAGGGGCTTGGAAAGAGTCTGGAATGCCGCGTCTGTCCAAGGTCTCTGAGCTTATTACTGTTCCTGACAAGGCTGGGGGATGCCTCAGAGCATGTTCATAGGGAGGCGGCATCTATTGAGGGGGAAGAGAGGAAGAGCGTTACAGCAGATCAGAAATAACCAGATGAGCCCACCTCTTCTAACAGCAGATGACGGGGCTCACAGCCACCGCCAGCCTGAAGCTACATCCCTGCAGCCCTCGGAGCAGCGAGCTGCTGCCAGATGAACGCCTGGAAAGCGAGCGTTGCCCTCCCCTTCTATCAGAATCCACTGGAGAGGCACGATGCACCCCACTCCCCCTTCACACTCTGCACCAGGTTCCTGCTCTCCCCTCTCCCCCCTTCAAGGATTTGTCACTGTGTGTCACAAGGCCAGAAGAGACCTGACTTGCATTAGAACAGGGCTGTTTGCTTTTCTTTGATTGGGATAAATCACTGGGACTTAGGCAAGCTCCTACAAACCAGGCTTTGGAAGGGGGTCTCACCACGCAGCAGAGAGGAACCCCTAGGCTGTCATTTTTGGCAGAGCTGGGGTAGTTTGTCCCCACAAAGAGCGACAGGAGCAGTATGGGGATGTTGTGGTTCCTCAACTGCTCGTCCTTGGTGGCCTTTACTCTCCTGTGCCCTCTGTGCTCTGGTTTCAGGTTGGTTTCCAGCCCTTAACACCCGGTAGCAAGTGCTGACTGTCCCAAACTCTACAGTTCAGCTTGAAGCTGCAGCTTAAAGAACCCAAAATCCAGGTAAATCAGTGAACTTTCAGTGCTTTACTCAGGGTTTCAAATGTTCCTGTCCCGCATTAGCCAGTGAGGTCTCTGACAGGAGCCTCTTGGGCCACTGCCACAGGACCTGCTTGGCAGATGCACTCACTTTTCTCTATTTGCAGGAGTGCAAATCTTAGATGTTGTAACAGGCAAAGCCTCCTGCTCATAAATCAACCACAAACACTTCCAGGTAATAGGGAGGGGCCTCCCAGAAGTGTCCTGTGGGGAGGATGGAGCAAGAAATTGTGGAAGCCTTATGGATCTAAAAATAACATTCCCAGCTCGGGCTTGTACTGAGCAGATGATCTGAAGGGCCTGCCCTGCCAGTGGCAGCTCTGCCCTGCCAGCAGCAGCTCTGCCCTTCTTCCCAGCACAGGCGTTTCTGCAAAGCAGGAGGGATGGATCATTAACCAGCGCGGATGTGCTCCAAAGGAGCCTCCTGGTACACTTTGTGCCCTTCCCGGAGATAAAGCTATTGGAGAAAGGTGATGGCAGAGAACAGAGTCCTTAACTACTGCAAACTGCTGAAGCAAGACCCAGATAGAGACCAAAGAGGGGATTGCCCCAGCACTCCACCAGCGCTCACCTCCTGGGAAGGCTCTGCCCACAGCCCAAACCTCTCGGCGATCATCTGGTGGATCTCCCGCTGGCGATCTTTCTTCCGCACGCTCTCGTAGCTTGGCAAGCGGGGCTGCTCCCAGGAAGGGAGCTGGTAGGTGCTGGGGGGTCCGACACAGAACAGCTCATCCCCCTAGAAATGCCCGGCCCCGAAGAGAAAGGTCAGCACAGCGGTGGCTTTCTGGGCTGGGAGTTCACGCGAGTTACTTCACCTCGAGTCACTTGGGGGTTCGAAGCTGTGGCTGCCCTTCCTTGAACCCGGAGGGAGGAAATCCACCTCCCAGACGGTAATTACACCCCAACCTGCTTTGCAAGAGCCCAAGCTGAGGGATCTGCCTGGCACTCCATGCCCATGTACCTGGCCCTCCCCACACAGGCACCACTTCCCAAAGTTGCTCCTGCACCTTCTCCCTGTGCCCCAGGAGCTCTCCAGGTCCCCACAACCACAGTCTCTTCCCAAGCCCATCAGGATCTTTGCTGCCATCACCCCCGCCCAGCTCCCACAAGGGACCCAGCTGTCACCTGCACACCAGGGTTCTCGGCAGCGCTCTCCATCCGTGATGCTCCGCTCTGGGGACCCACCAGCCGCTGGCTGCTGCTGAAGTAGGGTGGGGGGCACTCCTGTAACAAAGGGTGAGGGTGTGAGCAAAGCCAAAATCTGTCACATCCCACCCGGCAGCAGAGCTCAGCCAGCTCACACTGGACAGCCTGGGAAGCAGGACCCTGGGCAGAGCGGGGAGAGCCACTACCTCTGCCTGTTCTGCTCCTTGGCTCTCACCAGTGGTGGCCAGCCTCCCCCTGCCTGTGCACTGACAGCTCATCCTCACGGGGCAGTGCAGGGCCTGCTGGAAGAGCCCGAGCCAGCTGGCAGCGCTGTGCAGCCCGGCTGGAGAGACGGCAGCCCGGGCACCGGGCAGGGTTTCCTTCAGACTCAGCAGAACCACCTCTCTTCACTGGACAAGAAAAGACCGACTCAACTGTTCCGCTAGTGCAGATAAGAGCTCCATCACATGCTCAGGGTTACAGAATTTGTCAATGCTTATCTACCAGCGTAGGCATTTCACGATAATGCTGCAAGCAAACCTGCAGAGCCATAGCTGTCCTGTTCCAAGCAGTCTTGCTCCAGTTAAACTCGACTCCCTGTCACGGCATTGAGCAACAGCAGAGACCCCGCTCAAGCCAGAGCCAGGGCTTGAGCCATGGGCCATTCTTCAGTCTGAGAAAAGCGCCATCTCTGCCAGCAGAAATCAGTCCAGAGACTCCCAGAGCAACCAGGGATGCACAGGGGGAACTACAAACAGCAGATTTACTTCTGCTCGTAACAACCCAGGAACCATTTGTCTCGGCCCTACGGCACAATTACAGGAGCTGCAGGAAACTGGGGCTGCAACTATTTGTTTTAATAAATGATTAGCAAAACCAGCACAACCAGCTTGAAAGCTGCTCACACCACTACAACAGCTTCGCTTTTTCTGATGGAAACACATCCCATGGACGTTCCCTTTCTATATATAGTTCATTGCATCCCCATCCATCTGTCCACGCAGCCCTTTGCTAAAGGCAAGATGCCTTCTCCTTTCACCACCCACCCAAGAGCCAGGCCCAAGCCCAGCAAAGACTCTGAGGCTCACGGCACATCCCACACAGCTTCAGGGAGCGGCTCTGCAGGGCAAGGAGCAGAGCGTCCGAGCCCTCTGCCCCACGTGTGTCACGTAGTGGGGAGGAAGTGGGAGAAAGGAACCAATGCAGCAAGGTGGGCAGGGAACACCAGCAGCCCAGCTCATTCCCACTGTGATTTCTGCCAGGGGCTTCACAGCCTGCACCCTGGAGTACTGACTTTGCTCTTCATGGCACAAATCTCTCCATCCTCTGCTAGCCGAGGCTGGACAGCCCCTCTTCTCCTGGGGACTCTGCAGCCCTCCCCTGAGCAGCTTTTGGAGGCCAAGCCTTCCCCAGGCAGCCACCACCACAAAGGCAGTGCTGCCTGAACACGCTGCTCTTTTTCCACCATCAGCTTCCCTGCCTGAAAGCCAGCCCCAGGAAATTACAGCTGCGAGTGAAAGGGCTTTGTCTCTCGCTGCTCTAGCTCGGGAGCTGTGCACAAGAGAGCCAGTTGCCGGGGATGTGAGCGCCGGCGAGCGGCATTGTCTGCCCTCGCCCTGAGCCTCCAGCCCCCTTCCCCGCTGGGCCCCTTCCCAGTAAAGCAGAGCTCGGCCCCACACACAGCTGTGCCGGGGGAGGAGGACTCCCCTCCCGAGCTGTGTGGGGAACCTGCTAGTGCAGAGCCTGGCAGGTATTACCCCCAGCCAGGCAGGGTCGGGTGGATGGATCTCTTGGGTAGAGCGGGAGCAAGGAGGAGGCAGAGCTTGGCTTTGCTCAGAGGTCCCACGTCACAGAATCGCAGCATGTTAGGGGTTGGAAGGGACCTTGAAAGATCGTCCATCAGGGAGCCCAGCCAGGCTGCCGGAGGGGAACCTGGCGAGCCCCTCTCACAGCCCCCAGTGCAAGGGAACAGAGCTCAGGGGGCAGCCGGGGACTCGCAGGTAGGAGGAGGAAGACACTCACATACTGGCTGGGGGTCTGGAAGAAGCGGCAGGAGCAGAGGAACTGGCAGCACATGGGGTCCCGGTGGTACAGGAGCAGCAGCAGGATGAGGATCGCCACGATGAACACGGAGGTGGAGACCGCTGCCGGGGGCAGGGAAAAGAGGCAAATAAGCCGGTGACCCAACGGGCCCGTGGGCTTCCCTGCCGCTCCCCCACTTCACCCCCGGGTGCCTCGGCACGGAAAAGCCCCAGAGAAACCGGGGTTGGACGCTGACCATCCCGAGGATGCCAAAAGCCCCACCGTGCCCACACCTCCCGCTGCCTACAAGATCAGGGACCAGCCGCAGGGCCAGACGGGCTCAGCCCCGTCCCGGACCGCTGAGGCCGGACCGGCCCCTGCTCAGACGGCGGCTCCC
>VZTU01008546.1:70463-91300 GCA_013400835.1 Zapornia atra | reverse complement strand
CTGAGGTTGGTGGCCCTGCCACCTGGTGGCAGGGGGCTTAATGCTCCATGATCCTTGGGGTCTCTTCCAACCCATGCCATTCTATGATTTTATGATTCTATAATTAAGCTGCTGCACTACAGCTCCATCTCAGATTACACTACTATTTAAGTCTGAAAAGCAAAGCATGCGTTCATGAGAACTGTTAAGGGTAAACATGCAAGTCCTATGATAAAGTTCTTGTGGACTAGGCTAAGCCACATAGATTCAGAAAATGTAGGCATTACACAGGAAGACTGGACATCTTGTTTGTCAACACTTCTCAGCTCTCAAAGGGTACCTGAACAAATTCCTCAATTTAAGATGGGAAGAGATCAATTGCTCTCCCTCTTAGTGAAGAAAGCCTTTCCAAACCAGGTTGAGATAGAAATAGGGACTCCCAGACTACAGTTTAGCCCTGTGGTTTCCAACCGTTCAACCTAGAAAGGAAAATAACCTATGCAAACCACAGAGGATCAGAAATGAGTATTCCTTTTGCATGCCCAATCTAAGAAATCTTTCACAGCCTTACACAGCTACTCGAGATCAAGATTGGTTCAGCTGCCTCCATTCTCTGGATGTGAAGGGGCATCACAGTGCCCTTTCCAAACCAAAACATACAGCCTTTCCAAGGACCAGGGTAACGATCATGTAACCTGAAGGCCAAAGGGTAAAAAATTGCAAACTGAAGAGAAAAGATACTGAAAACAGCTTGGTTGCAGTTCCTCCTCCTGTAGAGTGCTTTTGAAAATACTATCTGTGGCATCCACATTTGGTGATAAGAAGCTTAATAACAATAGCTCAACCACAGGAGGCTGAACAACTAGATAACCACAACTTGTGGCTATCAGAACAACTGTAGCCAATCTAACAGAGCTACACTTTTTGCTGTCCTATCACCAGACTCCCTGTCAAGTTCTTTAGAAGTCACTGATTTCTGACTCATGCTCAGAGCTCAGATTCTTGGTTGAACCAAGTTAACTTTGAAGCAATGTGAATAAATACAGCCTTTCACACTTGCAGTTAAGTGAATAATAGCAACTTTAAGCAAATCCTAGCTGTGTTTAGTTCCCAGTAGAAAAGCTAACCAAAACCATTCATGGACACCTTAAATTACTACCAACTCTAAATAACAAGCCAAGTACTCTGAGCATAGAAAAGCACTTCCACAATTTCAAAGTGGAAAGGCGAAAAAATACTTTGAGTAACAAAGAATTACAGAGTTGTCATAGTTAGAAATACTTGACATTTTCAAAGTTGTACCCTCAGAATCCTTTCTGTAGCAAGCTTGGTCAAGTCAGACTATTCAGGCAGTTAAAGAAAAAGTTGAGAGCATACAGGTGATGAACAAGCTAAGTATACTACACACAGAGGCAGTAGTGGACATAGAAGACAACAGCCAAGATCATAATAGTTGCAGTGGATTGTAAAGCAAAAGGTTGCATAGACATCCGTAGCAAAAACAGAATGAAGCACAAAATCATCTCTGACACCTCTGCATCTCATGCCACTTAACTCCATCTCAAACAAACTTCTCAAATATGATCCAAGTTTCATCTTCAACAGTTAAAACAACTTGGCATCAGAGTAACAATGGCAATGAAAACACAGGGGTTGTTTTCTCTACATAAACGGGGACCTGGCTGCACTTCATATTAAATCAACAGAAGCACATGGTAATGAAATCAAGCCTCAGATGCAGCCTGACAGTGACAAACCCACATGGACTAGTTTTCAGATACCTTCCTTTAACCATCTTCAGATCCCCACAAAATTTGGAGACTCTAAGTGAGCAATTTAAAATTAAGCCTTTCACTTAATGTATATAAAATCCACAAAGTTACCTAATCCAGTCCTCACCGGATAGATAAATCCCTGAGTACTTCTAATGGCTGCAGGCACTTATTTCTTCCTACTTTTCCACATGCAGCTCAACCACTAACAGCCATGCATTGCTGTGGTACCTTCAGTCCAACAGGCCTTTACAGGCAGCTTCACACCCTATACATCACCACTCTGGTTACCTTGACAGTAGCACAAGTGTAACAAACCTCAAATTTTACCAACATTAGGAGAAGTGCTATTCAGTGGAATGTAATTACAAAGCTTTTCCACAACCAATGCAAAACTCCATTTTCCCAAGTGGTATATATTGGTTTTCCACAGCTCTAAGGTGCCTCTGCTTTCCTCCCCATGTACTTCCCTGACAACCTCTACATGAGAGTCACCCTGCTGCCACCACTGACATGAAGTTTTTAGCTGTCTGACCAACTTGACTATAAGCCAAAGACAGCAGCAGCCTGATTTGAAGCAGTTCACAGAAAAAAATAATCACCTAGTACCCTTGCCCATACTCCCATTTCCTATGGAATTCACAAACAATTTTCATTTGAATTAACTTGCTCGCTCGAATCTCTCGCTGGAACTCTGTAGAGCTTTCATCCTATCCCATGGCTGGTGGTGTGTGCTAACAGCCGTGCAATAAAACCACAGAAAAATAGTGCATTCTGTATGAAACAAGGAAAGATGTGGGACCATTGGAAAGTTACAGTGCTAGATAACCCAGAGAACTTGAAGTGTAATGGGAGACCAAGGGTTTAGCAGGACTGGGAAGGAGATGCAGTAGGCCTTTTATCTGCTTCTCATAAATCCCCTGTTTGGGCAATGACCAGTCTCACAAATTTTCAGAAGCTAAAAGTAACAACTCATTCACCTCCAAATTGGATGGAATTGGATCAAAATCAGCCTAAAAACAGTAGTAGCAACATGAGATTTAGCAAACAAAGCACTTTTAAAAGTCCTAGTTGTAACAAGCTCAAGACATACAAGCAACAACTGATGAGGAAGTTACACTGCTGGGTAAGTGTTCATCTGCTGCTTATCAATACTTTTCTTCAACTCACAGACTTACACCTCCTGGATGTTTACTCCTTACAGGCTATCTCGTGCTAGATCATTAAGTCATTGCTGCTATACACTCTGTAATCAGTTTTCTAAACCCACTAAGAATCAACAGTGGCACTACAGCTCAAGGAATTTAACAGAAGGTCAAGGCAAGTGGCATACCTTGAATACCAGTAGTGTCCCTTGTGCACTGTGGTTCAGTTTACATTAGCTTCAGTACCAGCCTAGAGCAGCACGCCAGGTCTTCAACATTTTGATACTCCAAAGAGTTACAAGTTATTTACATATGTAAATACATAAGATGAGGGACATGACACATTTTATAGTTAGGAACTTCTGTGTTCTTTACAGGAGGATACTTCCCAGAGAAAGATAGTTTACAGTAGCGATATTTGCATTTCCCCAAACTGTAACTCAACAAGCTTTGTTATTGATTCCTCCACAGACTGCAAGAAAGTCATATATTGTTCTATGATTTCTACTTTTCCCTAGTAAACCAATGTTTTTTTATTCTTCTAGTCACTTAAGAGTTACTCTCCTCAGTTTCCAAACAGAATGGGAGGAATTTTGTTTCAGGCATTCTGGCAAGAGAATGGTGATAGCATCACAGAAAAAGGTAAACAAGACACCAATGTACATCCCAGTCATGAATGCAGCTTCTAAAACTAGCCCCTCACATCCACACATGCAATTCAACTTCAGTATGGTATTTTATATGCCTACTCAAAATGAGAGATATCTAATTATTTAGTCAAAGCAAAATAACACTTGCACACAATTGTCCAACGGGAAACTTTGTTTTGTAGAATTGTGTTAATTGTACACTGGATTTTTCAGGAGGTGGTATCTCTAAATGCTTGTCTGGCAATAAGATTAACAAGTATACAAAACCATCTACTTCTCAATTTACACCTAGCTTCTTCACAAAACCCTTTTAAAAAGTATATACTAGTTTGCTTAGCCAGCCAAGGAATGCATTCTTTGATGACCAACGATGTTCGTGGCTACAACTGCAGACTGTTCTAGGTTTAAAGTCTTCTACAAGTTGCCCAAGATCTTGTAAGGATCTGATCACAGAAGCTGATTATAAAGTTCCCAGCCATGAAAAAGAACACTGGCAGAAATATGGAAAAAATCCTAAGCTGCAGATCCAATGTCCAGAGGTTTTACACTCTTCAGCTGACTGCCTTACATGCAAAGCAACAAGTCACTGATCTTGCAAAAGGATAAGGAGCAGCCTAGTTCTTGGATGGCAATCAAATTTGCAGTTGAGAAAGAGGGTAACATGGCTTCTGCTACAAAGCTCTTTTATACAAATTGAAGTTTGTTCTAAAAGGGAATGAGGGTAAGGCACTCATTTTCTGAAAATCTTTGAAGTCCTGAGTACTTAACTCCACTAATGGCTCCTTTATCTTACATAATTTCACACAAAACATTGAACACTCCAAGTCAAGAAAACACAACTTTAACTCTGTTCCCTTCTCTTATCAAAGAAAGGCCTTTCTTTAAAGGACCCTTGATGAAAGGGCTCTACAAATCATAGACGCACGTGAGTAATGCCATTCAACCATTTCAAATATCACAGCCTTCTGAATACTGGAAGCTGTTCTAAGTTTCCTCCTGTTAGCTGCATTTCTAGTTCCTGTAACACCTCAAATTTCAGGAAAACAACTATATTGTTACAGGAAGATATGCAGTGATGATATAAACCCAAATTTTCCATTACATAGTATGTATAATAATTTGGTTCTATAGTTCCAGCTCACTTGGTGACTCAGTAGCTCATGCATTTAACTGAAAGCCGATTAGATTTACATAAATTTTTAATATTCCTGAAGTGGTAGATTAATTTAAGATGCAGTTAGAGTTACACTTGAAAATAATTTGTCAATTACAAAAATAAAGTCTAATGTAGAAGTTAGCCATCTTGGAATCATGAAGATATCACACCTTTAGATTGTATTAATTCATTGCCATTAAAATATTTACCCTTTCCTTTTGTCTCCCTTTAACCATAAACGGCATCTTGTTCACTTATTTAACCTTGTCAAAGCAGCTGTTTTGAGCCAAATATTTCTTTATATATTTTCAAAAGATAACTAACTTCTTATCTATTTATGAAGATAACAGCTTCTGGCACACCCTGAAATTAACCTGCCAGAACTGCTTATCTATTTGACATATGGAAAGCATTAACAAGGAAAAACAATTTAGTAGAACAGAACATTAAATTAAAGCTGAAGTCCTCTCACAGTGTAAATGAAATAAACATTTCCCTAACTCAGAAAATGGGTTTTCTCTATAAGCCAGATTGCAGAGTTATAAACGTTTCTAGGAGAAAATATAAATCTAAACCACCTCAACTGCTCCCCACTTAAAGCAGAAACCAGTCAGTCATTTAATGAACCATTACTAAACCCATCAACAGTTTAAACACAACTTACATGCCTAGAAAGCTATCAGAATAAGCAGCCAAGTCATAACACAAAAAATGTTATTGGAAGCTCTTCCCCTACAGGGGAAAAAAAGAAGCAAAGAGGAAAGAATGCAGAAAGTCCTCAGCTCAAAAAAGCCCATGCTACCACCTAAAATAACCCCAACCACCACAACAAACCAAGCAAGAAATATTCTTTACTCTTGCTGCCTTGGGAATTAAAGGTCCTCTGGAACTGAACTCAAAAGCTGCAATGGAATAGGTGTTACAGAAATTTTGGTGAGAACAAAGGCAGAGACTGGTATACAGCAGAATGCTAAGGCTATATTAGGATATGTAAGAAAGGACCTAAGTCGTCCAGCCAGTCTAGAACAGCAACACACAAAAAACTAATTGCACATTTGCAAACTGCCCTCACCTTTGTGGCACTGAAGTAAGAGCTCTTAACATTATACAGAAGAAACTGAGCTACTGTCTGAGCAGGAGGACTAGCAAATGCTGTTTCCTGCAGACATAATGCTTTTCTTATAACACTTCTATCTACCAATACCTGTAATTCCCTGACATGCTACTCACCCCCCACCCCCAGCCTGGTAATTCTGAACCCTTCAGACCCTACATCCCTATGGTGTCTTTCTCCTCCAACAAGACTTTAAAAATTCTTGGCATAATCTGCAGCTACAAATCATTTCAGATACCACAAATCTTCTTTTCACTCTTGTGTGTTAATATGTACAATACACTACCTGCTCATGGCCTCAGGTACATAGTTTTTGCAATGCAACCAAATTTGTTGCAGCCTGTTGAGGGATGAAAGTCAAAGTGCACTACAAGACATGGTTTGAACTGAAATAGAAAACTATGAATGAAGGTTGGCAGCAGGGGAATCCCCTTTCTTCATGCTGCTATTTATAACTGAAGGCAAGTGAGGTCATTTCCAATTTAACACTTTGTTCTCAAAGCAACTTTTTTTGCAGAGGAGGGAAAAAGAAAGGATACAAGTACTTCAAATACACCACTGGAGCAGTGATTGGGAAGCTCCATAAGCTAGCAAGACACACTTTGACCATTTCTACAACATAAATACATCAAAGTCAAGAGTAACTGTTCTGTGTAGAATTTATTTTATTATCTTTAAGGTTAAAAAAGACCTCCAAGATCATCAAGTCCAACCATCTGTCCAATATCACCCTGTCAAATACACCATGTCCTGAAGTACCACATCTACATGCTTTTTGAACACTTCCAGGGATGGTGACTCCACCACCTCTCTGGGTAGCCTGTTCCAACACCTGACCACTCTAAGTGAAGAAATTTTTCCTAATATCCCATCTAAACCTCCCCATGACACAACCTGAGAACATTTCCTCTTGTCCTATCACTTCTTACTTTGGAGAAGGGACCAACCCTACCTCACTACAACCTCCTTTCAGATAGATAGAGAGGAAAATCATGTCTTCCCTCAGCATCCTCATCACCAGTCTAAACAATCCCAGTTCCTTCAGTTGCTCCTCATATGCCAAATTCATGAACTTAGAAGCAGCCAGGTACTCCTTATTGAAATGAGGAGTAAATAAGAAAATACTAGCTCTCTATAGCTCAAGAGATTTTGCACTGGTTGGGTTCACCTGAAAATTTGGTGTGGCTGCAAGTCTGTTTCATTAAGCAGATATGAACCTTTGGAAACAACTTCTTTCAAAAGAAATCTCCAGCTTCTAGCTAAACCCAGAAATGGGATGCAAGATGAAATGCATCTTTATTTTTGTTGTGAGGAACAAATATCAAAACATACAGCGGATCAAGATTTCTGTCCTATTGTCATGTAGAAGCTGTTCTAACACTGTCACACTAGTTGGAATTGAAAATTTTGAACATAAAAATGCTTTTTATTTTGAAGGCTGGGGAGTGAAATCAGTTTGCCAGGTACACTGCAAGTCAATTAGGTCTTCTGTCAATACTCTGCCCAAGTATTTTACTGCCCCAAAACACCTCAAGAAGCAAGGTAATGCATTCAAGTCTATTTATGTCACTAATTTCTGGAAAAAAATTAATGTTGGTCAGCAGTGAATCTAATGACATCAGGAAGCTGCTTTGAATATGTTTCTGCACACAAAAGACTGTAAATCAATTTGTTGCACTGTTGGAACGGTCACAAATTCTTCACAGCCACAATAATAAGCAGAGTTCTGCATTTTCTTTGATCACCTGAGGCAAGAAGCAGCTGCTGGAACTATGTTTACCAGAACGCTTAATGCAGAACACTTAGCAAAATTCTGTTCTTCAAAGTTGGCACCAAAAGTTTCACACCTTCTGATAAGCAGGCAGCACAAACTGGTACCAACAGCAAACCATAACTTTCTTTGAAGAGAAACAAAATAGCTTCCAGAGGAACAAAAAGCATGAAATTTAGGGCTCAGTCTTGGGTCCAGTTTTGTTCAACATCTTTATCAATGACCTCGATGAATGGATTGAATGCTCCCTCAGGAAGTTTGCAGACATGCTAAACTGCGAGGAACTGCTGAACTGCCTGAGGGCAGGGAGGCTCTTCAGAGCGATCTGAACAGACTGCACCCATGGGCTCAGACCAANGGAAGTGATTTTGCACCTGTACTCAGCATTGGTGAGGCCACACCCCGAGTACTGTGTCTAGTTCTGGGCTCCTCACCAGAAGGACATTGAGGTCCTCGACCGAGTCCAGAGAAGGGCAACCAGGCTGGTGAAGGGGCTGGAGGGCAAATCCTATGAGGAGCAGCTGAGGGAGCTGGGGGTGTTTAGCTTGAAGAAGAGGAGGCTGAGGGGAGACCTTATCACTGCCTACACTGACCTGACAGGAGGTTGTACAGAGGTGGGCGATGGTCTCTTCAGCCAAGTAACAGGAGACCAGACAAGGGGAAACGGAACAAAGCTGCACCAGGGCAGGGTCAGCTCAGATGTTAGGAAAAAATTTTTCACTGCAAGAGTTGTCAGGGCCTGGAACAGACTGCCCAGGGAGGGCGCTGAGTCACCTTCCCAGGATGTGTTTTAAAAAAGGGTAGATGAGGTACTGGGGGATATGGTTTAGCTTAGGATGGGAATGGTTGGACTTGATGATCTTAAAGGTCTTTTCCAACCTTGTGATTCTGTGATTCTATACTAAGTGTTGACAAAATGCACTTTAAAACATAGCTCAAGAAGTAGAATCCAGATTAAGGGACCATGCAGATTTACACAGCATCCTGTTGTGTGGATTTAATACATTCAAAGTCTTTCAAAAACCGTATTTAAGAAGATAAAGTCACAGCCTTTCATGTAATGTGTCTCCAGTTTCACTGCACTTCGTACGTGCACAAGGTGTTATGTCCACTGCAAGTTTATATTCCTCACTAGTTTACAAACAACTACTGCATGCCTAAATCCCACCCCTTGATGTGATAACCTGACAGCAGTGTTTTTGTAATATTCAATACATGTCAATCCATGAATAAGACTCTCACAGAATAGGGTGAACAGAAAAGAAAGTGGTATTAACAAGAACTGTTCTGTATGGATGGTGCACCTCTGATGCTGGAATAACTTGGCAACAAGAATCTCTTACAATTGCAGTAAGATATTTGTTGTCAAAAACATTCAACACAAAACAAGGGATGTCCTCAGTGTTAGCACCAAGCAACTGGAATAGATATTCCCTATTAGGAGTGGTTAAGGAAGAATCAAATAAGAGTAAACATCTGTCCTGTGACGTGTCAGTCCTTCAAAGAAAGAACTGCTTCTTAGAGAAGCCAACTGGTCTGACCTCAGTAACTGGACACAGGAAGTTATTTTCATGGCATTCATCTGAATGGCATGTCACCCAAACCTAAAGAGACACATTTTTCCCAAGTCTAGTTTTAACAAATTAGTATTGGCTCTTTGCAAAATGGAAACATTGCTATTAATTCTAGCCACTTGCAGAAAAATAAGTGCTTGCTTTGCAGGCAGACACTCATCTTTCAAGGCATGACCTCTTTATTGTCACAGACTGCACTGCAATATACAGTTATTAGGTGTTTCAGTAGCACACACCATAACAGCAGTTTGGGGAAAAAAAATGTCTGATAACCTGGGTGGAGCAAATCCAAGAACCAAAATCCAACAACCAAAATCCAGTAAGTTTATTTTTGAGTTCTGGGATAAACAGTAACACAAGATAACAGAATGGATCTGCTTTAAGTAATATTCACAATGCACCAGGTGGCCTGCTCACCTTCCAGGCACAAGTTAGAAGTTCCCAGAATCTTACCTCTATTTTTCCATTGGAAACAAGCAAGAAACTTACAAGCATGCACTTAACAGTTCATCCTCATTTTAACCAAACTTGAAAAGTCAAAAAGCGAGCCAGAAGCAAAAGAAGTCCTTCTAAGTTCTTCAGTTAAAGTGGCATTAATGCTCAGGAAGCTGGAATTAAGTCACATGTCATTGCAAGATGGGGTCAATTACATTAGAGTTCACAGACAGACATATATCCCCAGGTAAAAAAGATGAAACTTTTTTAACCTTGCCCAAATAGCTGGCTATCTCAGGATAAAATATCATTAGGTATGTAACCTTGCTCAAAAACATTAGGTTTGATTTTAATATTCACTGTAAGAGATGGCAATTCACACAAGGTGCACTGTCATTATCAGGAGTAACTGAATTAGCCAATGTACAGTGCTATCAAAAAAGTACTGAAACAAGGGTTCTCAGCAGCCGTTTTCAGATTATGCCAGTGCCTTGGATATAAACCTATGATAGAGGGATGGGCTTCACATGCTCTTGTCCTAAAAAAGATACGCTGTTTATCTCTCTAACTAATAATTTTAGGAAAAATGTCACCACATTTTAGTAATAATTTGTAAAATTCCTGTTCTGTTACACTATAAACACCACTGGATTCTGAGCATTAGCTGCACAGGAAACAAAACCCCTCACATAGTAAGGTGTGGTGATCAGCAGAGAGCAACACGCAATTCGATATGAATTTTAGGTGAAGCCATTTATTAGGTGCAATCACACAGATTCTATACCTTTATTACTGCAAACGTGGCAAGCTAAAAAACTGCTAATTGGTTACACACACTGTTCACACCGTATCGATTGGTTAGTGATTATAACGAGTTCTGATAAACCTATCTTATAGCTAAATATCCTTAGTTTACCTTTAATGCCTAAAAGTATCAGCACACCTGCTGTTTTGGACCTCTTGTTATGGTTGGTTCCTAACCATGTTCCGTTAACCCCAAATACCTTCCCATAACTGCTTCTTGGTTTAGGGTAGTCTGTATCCCTATCAACAAGGCCGCTGTGTTTTGAGAATGTGATTATTAGGATCCTCTCAGCATGAGTAACTTTTCCTTTCTCATGGGAACAGAAGAATATTGTCAGGGCCTCAATCTTGGGAGAAGAGAGCTAGGCTGCTAGCAGGCCTGCTGTCTTCCTCAACAGTAAGGTTAGGCAAATCATTGTTGATTATTCTTGAAGTAGCATCTATCAATCAACCAGACCTCCAAAGGTGGTCTGAAAGCTGCCTGGTTTGGGGGGTTGGTTTGGGTGGGGGTGTGTGTTAGGGTTGTTTTTTTTTCTATAAGACTGCAACAATTTGAATGTATTTGGCTTCCTGGAAAAGTGCCTACTTCTGCAAATTAACAAAATACTTTAGAAGCTATTAACAGATATACAAAATCTACTCTGAGATTCTTAAATATCATCAGAATACAGCAATTCAGATCCGTTATTTACATCACGCTCAGTGGGTATATCAAAGATTACTGGAGAATGGGATGTGAAAGAAGGGATAGAGGGATGCAAGTTCAATAAAGCTTCAAACTCAAACAGTAGGTCAAAATATGCCTACAAAGTCCCTATTTCAAATTAAATTTCAAATTCAAACCTGACATTTGGGCTAAGGAACTCAATTCGCTATGCCACACGTAGTTACTTCCCCTTTGCCCATCAAGGTCTCTGCCTTCACCTTTGACAGAGCAATTACATGCCTATAACGCTTCTGAGAAGAGTAAAATCCTGATTACTCAGCCAATGCTGTGTATGTAATGCAAGGAAAAAAAACTGTTCCCTCTAGGTTCTCAACTTAAAATGTGCTATTAGTGGCTCAAGTTGACAACTTCTATTGGGGCATGCATAACCACATCAATCTTGTTCATATGGCTACCCAGCTCTGATCCCCAAAAGTGCTGGAGCCCACAGATGGATTACATGCTGTGTGAAGAGAATGAAGTATCAGATGACAGGAGAACTTGGCCTTGAACTATCCAAACCCACTTTTCTCTAAGACAGAATGCAGAAACCAAAAATGGATGCCAGCAATTATTTGATACAGGGTGTGATACATCATTCTACATAAGAAAATTTTGCAAAATTAGTTCCAGATATCAATTCACATCTAGATGCTTTGGCAACTTAAGCACAAAGACTGATCCAAGTCTTACAATGTATCTTACAATGCTTGATTTACAGTAGCCATGTAAAAGCATTCAAAATCAGTATCATGTACTCCTGAACCTATTTATCCCTAACAAGTCAAACAAATCCTCTTAACATTAGATTACTTCCATTCTTCAAAATAAATTAATATACAGCTCTTTCTGATTATCAATGCTAATTAGGTGGATTTATTTTGATGTGCATGTTGAAGTATCATAGGCAGACAACTGCTAAAGCCATAGGCTCTATTTGTGCTCATTTAGACGGAGTCAAAACATCGCGTATGTACTTATTTTTCACACACACTGCCTCAGAACCATTACTCATGTACACAGATTTTCATATGCTTCAAAAGCTTTGACTTGTGCCTCCAAGTGTAACATGTTCTGTAGCAGATACCAAGTATATGCAACACAAAGCACAACTTCACCAATTCTTTAATAACTTGAGGTGTTTTTCATAATCTTTAAGTGTGGTAACTGTCACACAGCAAGGTTATTCTATGCTTTACGGAGGCAGCGCAAACCACTATTTACAAACAAAACTCTGGAGTCATTTATAAAGGGTAATTCATCTCTATAAACCTCCTCAAAAAAAAAAAATTCAAAAATCCTTTCTTAACTTGAACACAGACTCCCTATCTCAATTACAAAATAGTTTATGTTTATGTTTTACGTTGCATAGTTTCCTACATTAACTTAGAAAAGTGCTTCTTCAGGCAGGTACAACCTAGATGTAACCCTACGAAGTCAAATATATTTTCTTTAATTTTCAAAATCCTATGGTCACCATAGAGACCTAAACAGTTACTGTCTCAATTTTACATTTCCTGCTTACATCACTGTTAACACCACCTTCAAAAACACTAAGCACAAAGGCAGTTGCACAGATACCTCAGTGGGACAAGAATTTGAAACAGCATCTCAGAAGATGCAACCACCTGGTTCAGTGTGAGAACACTGAGTAACAATAACACACTTCATATAGATCTAAGTGTGCAAGCCTCTTCCTACCTATTTTTCTTAATGTAGGACTAAAATTTCTACATATTTGGAAATAAAACAGCAGTTACTAAAGCAGGACAAGAGCATGCACAGGACAAGGAGTGGGGAAACAAGATTTTTTTTTTCCCCCTCCATGATTCAAGGATTTCAAAGCTGAGTAATTGGAAAGTTCCTTTTCTCCACTACCTATAAGCAATGCCTTTTGTCTATATATAATTTTCTCCCAAATACTCAAGAAACACTGATCCTCTCATCAGTTGCAGGAGACAACTGTTACAAGACTTGCCTCCAAAAAAGTCAAGAACAAACATTTTAAAACCTCTGGCTTCCAGTATAAACAAACAGAAATTAATGTCTATTATATTTTAAGCCACAGCACCCTGTAAACTTTTCCAGAGAAATCTCCTATCAATTTAAAACATCAGCTTGTTTCTCCCAGCTCAAAAAAAGAAAAAATTAAAAATCACTCTTCTAAAGTAAATACTTGTTTCAAATGCTTTAGTTAGTTATTCATCCCACTAAGAAGATGCAGCACTGTATCATTCATTTGTATTAGAACACCTAGAGTAAGGAACCTGAAGCACACAGTCTGTATCCCTTTGAGTGGAGACAGCAGCCACCATCCACTGTGTATTGGAGAGATAATTTAAAGCTTTGCATAACAGACGAGTCGTCTTTACAGATAATTTTAGAGCACCATACTGATTCATATATTCCATCACAAAAGACATGGGATGCTTTTCACCTGTGTGCCAAAAAGTCCTTTCAAAGTAGACATGTCTGAACACATAGCCACAAGCCCCATAACCTCTACTTGTAGCTCATGCGGCTATCTGCAGCCATCCTCCTCCCAGACTTAATGAGTTCACACCTTGTTGATGATATCTTTGATCCCTTACTTTGTTTCTTGAATAAACAAACAAGCCTTCAATAGAAACAAAACTAAGCTGGAAATACACATTTTCAGTCTTCAAAGTTCTGCTGTAAATCCCCTCTTGTACTATTAGGCAAGACTTTTGTCTTTCATACCATGCTGAAGTTGTTTTGCTGAACACAGATTCCTTGTTACAACTCCTTGAATTTTTCAACTATAGGACTTCCACCAAGAGACTGCATGCCACCTAGGTTTCATTGTTCCCAAGACATCCATTACCAAACCAGAATATGCCAAACAATAAACAAGGTACACTTGTTTACATTCTTCACCAAGCCTTGTAACTTTGTCAGTTGGGTTTCTTTTCTGCAAATACTTAAATTTTCCATCAGCTGCGTTCTGGAGAAGTTGGTGTCAGACATTGCATAATTCTAAACAAGAAACATCAAAGAGAAACTAAAGCTAGCCTCTGTCCTAGCTGCTGCAGCTCCTCTATCACATGTGCAGTTGGTTCGCTAGTTAATGGCCACTGATACGCTCACACTGATCGAGATGTAAGACTGTCAACCAACACTGTTAAAAGACTGTCTTCCACTAGCTACTAACAAGGCAGTCATACTCCTTAGGCAAGCTTGATTACACAAGGACTACATTTTCATTAGCTTCTTACTTATAAAGAGGCCTTTTCCTATTGCTGAGTTGATTACTCCCTGAATGGAACACCTTCCTTACGAGGAAAGGCTGAGGGAGCTGGGTGTCTCTAGCTTGGAGGAAATTGAGGGGTGACCTCATAAATCTTTATAAACATGGAAAGGGCAAGAGTCAGGAGGACAGAGCCAGGCTCTTCTCAGTGATGGCCAGTGACAGGACAAGGGGCAGTGGGTGCAAGCTGAAGTACACAAAGTTCTATGTGAATGTAAGGAGAAGCTTTTTCACTGTGAGAGTGATGGAGCCCTGGGACAGGCTGCCCAGAGAGGTTGTGGAGTCTCCTCTGGAGACATTCAAACCCACCTGGATCCGTTCCTGTGCGATTTAGTCTAGGCAATCCTGCTCTGGCAGGGGGGTCGGGCTAGATCATGTTTTGAGGTCCCTTCCAACTCCTAATGTCCTGTGATTCTGTGAATGTTGTCAGAAGAAAGCTTTTCTAGAGCTAAGCTACGTGAAGATATTTAAGTATGATTTGCTTCAATTTCAAATGGCAAATTCCCAACAAGCACTACTATTTCAAATATCTATAGATTGACCAGGAAGAAGCAAAACAACTCGCTTCTATTAAACACTAGGGGCTCAACAAGAAGATAAACTTCACTTGCACCTGTCTCCAGAATCCCAATTCACACACCATGCGTCATGGGAGAATCAGGTCCCATAGAACACATGTACAAAAAAATGTCCCAAATCAAAATAAGATAAACTGGAGACACCTCTTACAGAAAAATTAAGGAAAAAAAACCAAATCTATTGAATACATTGGAAATAAGCATTGGTACCAAATACTCATAGTTGTTCTAGAAAGTCTGTTTCTATGGAGAGATGGCTGCTCTCTCTATCTGATAAGGTACTACAAAGACTGTTTAACACTAGAGTAATGCAGGTTTTGTTTAAATAAAGCAAGAAGTTTCAAATGAGTACATAGAATCATAAAATGCCTTGGAGGGAAGGGACCTCAAAGATCATCTAGTACCGACCCCTGCCATCCCCACAATTAGAGAATACCACACTAATGAAAATTTTTCATCTTTACAAAACTGTAACTAGTTTTAAAGGGGTTTTTTAAATTATTATTCTTTTACTTTGTCTTCATTCTACATTTTTTCTTTTCATCTTTAAGAAACGCACTCTAAATAACTTGAAAAAGCAGCTCTGCATCTTCTCTTTTTACCACAAGAAGTGTTATCTGCAATCCCACCTTGCCTTTACATCATCTTCAGGGGCTGAAGTTGTACTTCTTCCCTTACAACTCACATGACTGCTACAGAAAGCTGAGCTGTACCTTAAGAGATACACTTACTAGGTGAGTACAAAGACAGTTCTAGTGCCTGATAGCAGATGTTTAGCAGGTACTTGAAGTTTAAGGGAAGATGTTGTAGCCTTAGGCAGGACAAGAACTACACTGTGTTGACAGTTAAGCAAATTGAGTAAGAACTGCAGTGCCTTCTGAGAAGTCCAAGACAGAAAAAAGCTCAAACAAAACTCCAATCATTTAGGAATGCTTGTTCGTAAAAGTTTAACTGGTATGACCTAAACCATAACTCAAAAGTATACTCATAAGAACTTGCATGCTGACACAACACACGTGGGTCACATTACTCAATACCACAGTTTCAAGTACTATAACGTGAGGCAAATGAGTACAACGAATTCTAACTAGGGAAATGCACAAATCAGCTCTGACCCTGAAGACTCTTACATATTATGTCAGATACACAGATGCCATGAGATCTTGCTTTTGCTTCAAAAATCACGAGTCAGCTGATTTCTTACTCCCAGTTCAAGGTCCTTGTCAGACACATTGAGGTAAAAGCAACACTCCAATCAGCTCTCACAAAAAGCTGGCAAAAAATTTTTACATTATGAATATGACTTAAATATGGGTTTACACAAATTGTGATCAACCTCACTGAGTAGATACTGTGCTTTGAGATATTAGTTAATGATAACACGAAGCCATCACAATTAGCAAGACATTTAAAAACTAAGGACTGAGAACATGAGGACAAATCTATATTTCATTCAACACTGGTTTCAGGTCATGAGATAGTCAATATAGTACTTTACTAAAAAAAATCTTCAGAAGCCTCTTTTATGGTTTCTTAAAAGCAAGAGAGACAAATCTACATATCATTGAGGAAGCACTTGTTTTCCTGCTGCAGTAAAAATGGCTGAAAAAACATGGAAAACAATATGGGATTCCTTTGTCAGCAAATACTGCTGGAAGATGCATAGAAAACAGCCAAAGATTTGAAGAAACAAGTATTAGAACAAATTATGCAGTGTGGGAGGTTTGCTATACTGTTGGCTGAGAGTACAGATGCTTCTAACATGTCTCAGCTTACTGTATATACTAGATTGTTTCAGTGATGAAATATACTGACTTCTTTGCAAGTCACTACAGGAAAGATGTACTACAGAAGACTCCACATACTTTCAACAGTATTTTTTTTTTTAATAGAAGCAACATTTGATGGAAAAAACTCCACAATGTAATTACTAACAGAATGGCCTCTTCAACTGAAATTAAGAAGGAAAAAAAAAAAATGCCTATATAAAAGCTGGAGATAGAATTTCATGTGTGGTTCTTTCACTGCATCATTTATAAGTAAGCTGCGGCAGCAAAGCTAAAGCCAGAAGGGTACGAAGTGCTACAGGATGCCACTGATATGGTTAATTTTCTAAAAACAAGATTTTAAAGTAGAAAAATCTTTAAAATATCTTGTGAAGAGATAGGGAGTGACCGTGAAAGTCATACCATGAAAACCCACACTGAGTTTAGCTGGTTATCTTGCAGCAAAGCACTTGAAAGAGCTGGCAAAGTTAAGGATGGATTATGCACTTTTTACCACAAAGACAACAGTTAAAACTTTGCTGAACTTGTCTGCAATGACAGGTGGCTGTCTGTAGCACACTACCTAGCCAGATACTAAAAAAAACACACCACCAAAAAAGCCAAGCCACACAAAAGGTGTCCCTTCAGAGTGAAGTAGAATCTCTACAGAGATTGTTCTCAAAACAGACCTTTGTAAACGCTTCCATTCTTGGGTGATTGTGTTGCTGAAGATGTGTCGCTGTGGTGGTTCAGCTCCAAACAGTGGAGAAAGGGAGAGAGCCTCCGTGGGTTGGGGTACGGACAGTTTCCTGACAAAAGTGCAGTGAAAGTAAAACAGTAACAGCCAATTACACCCACACCCGGTGATAACACGGAGTACTCGACACCCCGACTGCACTCAGCCAGCCCTGGAAGCACACAGGAGCACCCTTCCCCAACCAGCCCCTTTTATGGGGAAGTGATGTCAGGTGGGAGGGAAACAGCCTGTGCTAACTCAGCTCACCTGTGCTGTCTGCTTGGGGAGGTTAACTCTGGCCTGGCCAGAACCAGGACAGTCACTTATAAAAAACTCTCAAATCTGTACACTTAATAGACTTGGAAACAGAATTTCCTAACCTGCTTAAAGATCTTGCAAAAGAAAAGTTTTAGGGGGTTTTGTTCAAAATAGAAGAATGCAACACCTTCCAAGACCAACTGCCATCAGAAAAACCAAGAGATTAGTAGATGGATTCCAAGAAAAACCTGTGCATAATTAGCCTATGGGAGTGGAAAATTATTGTAATTTAGTAAACACAACCAACAAAAGGAACCAACATTTCTTTCTTTTGGATCTCTGTATGTTTACAAGGTGTCTTTTTTCAGCTATGACAGCCATTAAACCCAACCACTGACATAAACAGAACTTGGAAGCAGACATTTGAATAGTTGTATCAAAGTGTTAAACCAAGATTCTTAGAAATAAGTGAAGCGTATTCAATCACATAACTCTTACTAAGGGTTTAATGAGAGCAAAACAATCTTTTCAAATCAGCTCTCAGACTTTCTTAATTTCTTTTTTTTCCTGTATGTTTTATAATGAACACAATATGAATACAGTAGTATATGTGTATCATTTATAAATATATGTATTTGGGGGATGCATGCTCATGTATTTTACAGATAAAGGTACAAGATGAAAAAACTCTTTGGAAACCACTGCCTTAAGTGACTTGGTAGGGTTGTAATACTACTCCAAAGAAATTAAGGCCATTGCTGATTGTAATAAGATCCAGATGGAACACAGTTTTGGTTTTAATTTTTTCTACCCTTTTAACTGGTTGCAGTCTTTGTTTATCTGTGCTAAATGATCTCCAACAACTGCTGCAGAAGTAGTTCACCTTAAGCACCTGTGCCACAATCAAGGTACTTTTCTGCCTCATCTCTTTTCCTGACAGCTTGACCATTCTCTTGAAGTGTTCTTACAAAGTCAGCCACAGTTCCAACAGGACATTTTTAGTAATATCTTTTTTTTTTATCCTGGGCCCTCCAAATATTTTAAAGTTTTTATTGCAATATTCCTTACAGAAAAGCAAAATAATGGTGAAACTTGAATCCCATGTTTTCGTATTTCATATGTCTTGGTTTTTGTTAAGCAGAAAGTACTGAAAATTGGCTAGCACCTTGATCATCATGTCTATTAATACAAAAATGCTGCTGAAAGCCTTTGTTTTCAAGAAGTATGCAGGAGGTATAGAACTAGAGTTTTACAAGTACTGTTCAAGAAATCACCTGCGAACAAATAGCACTTCCTTAAGTCTTTCCATTGAACAATTTCACTCATTAAATATTTGCATTAGAATTTAGACAGCCAACTGTTGGGATGGATGGCCTGTACTGCTAATCAGGCAACAGCAAAAAAGCTGTTAGGACAGCAGGAGTCCCACTTCCTCCTTCACCTCAAAAATACTACCAAGCAATTCACATGCTTGGGCTTTCTGACTGTACTGTGTCACTAAGTGGTCACCTACTAAACGTAACACTTCCTCAAGACCATCAAGCTTCAAACAATTATTTTCCATGGTATTAGAAGGCTTTGTGCTGATGTTGGATGGTTTGCTCTTGACTGCTACAATGGGATTTTTCTAGACTGGACCATTTCTTTCAGGAACAGACACACAGCAGTGGCTAAGCATCCTCCTGTAAGAGGTAAGTATCTGCATGTACTGGAATGAGGTGGCCATTTTTAACAACGTATGAGGCAGTGTACAAAAGGCAAGGAGAAAGACTGAATGGTCTTAGGTCCTTTAACTACCCACAGCTAGTGCAATGGATGCAGGTAGCGCTACCAACAGTCTACCTTCCTGCTCCTGAGAAGAGTTCATTTTGTTTAGCCCTGCCTTTATTTTCCCGGTTCTCTAAGCACAGAGAGTACTAAACATCACTCACCCAGACAGCACCTGTGAACTCATTTAAACCGGCCCCTTACATACCCACACCCTCTACACACAATAGCCTTGGACAAAGCCATTAGACCCACTGCAACCCCCCTTCTCTCCATGTCTGGGTTTATTCTGTACTTAATCCATAGTCTGGTCTGTCCACTCTCACCAGGCAAAGTTTAGTTAACTACCCTTTCTTCAGAGGTTGCAGCCTTCTCATTAGTATCACAGTGCAGCTGAACAAGCAATGCAGCTACAATTGGGCTGATCTGGACCGTACTCAACTGCAAACACCACCACTGAATATTTTTTTCAATTACCAAATAAACAAATATTTTTCAGGGTTGGTACATACTACAAGATCTTGGGCTCTCACTTCTGGTCTGCATCTCCTCAGCTGCTTCACACGGCATTTCCTAAGAGTACTTAAACATCACAACAGAGTTATATCATTTCCTACAGACTCTGCTTTTTTAAACAGAAGTTGGACATTTATCTCTTCCTCCCTGTAACAGTGCCTTTGTGATACCCAGACCAAGGAGATATGACACTGGTTCTTTCTCCTTGACCCTGCATTCCTGCTGTGCAGTAGTGGCTCACACTTGATCCTTTCCCCAGAAAGCTGAGATATCCTCTTGCGAACAGGAGATGTTTGCTTATGCTGCAACAAAAATTAATCTAAAAATCTACTAGTCAAAACCACAAAGATTACAGGGGAGAATTACAAAGCTTGCAAGCTACAAGGACCTGTGGCATTCCAGTTTGGTTTCCCAACCTCATTTACTCATATATTCATTTGTAGTTCCCCTGCTATAATTTAACTCTGTCCTGGTATTTCAACATTTTCATTGTCTCTAAGCATTACATACTTTAGTCCTACACCACCACAGCCTTGTCACAGGCAGTACCATTAGACCACCATAGGTCTTTTCTTCAACAGGGATTATAATCTATTAGGTATGCATAACCTGCCCTTGCTGCTTCCATTCTCTCTGCCAAGTGCCACTTTACATAGCATTTGGCACATTTAAATTTTAAAAGTTAAAAGGTACTTGTAATAAATGTCCTAAAGGTTTATGTTTCCTCCTGTACAAATTTGAAGCTGACTTTTACTATCAGTTTTTGAAATCGTTTTATGTTCACAGATTTGTCATCTATACCTGAACTTTTTATCTCACACTGCAGAAAGATCACAGCTTTC
>VZTU01008546.1:37800-64566 GCA_013400835.1 Zapornia atra | reverse complement strand
GGGCGGCTCGCGCCGCGCGCCTCCCGCTCCTCGGGCCGGGGAAGGGGGTGTCAGACAGGACTGTGAGGGCAGGGACGGCCTCAGGGTAACCCAGCTGCTGAGCCGCATGGGGACGCGGTGAGCGCGGCCGCACTGCCCGCGCGGCCCGTTGCACGCAGCCTGACAGGTGACGCCGGCAAGAAACCGTCTCGGGGCTTCCCCGCGCAGCTTGTATCTCTCCGCTGTCCCGCTGCTGCTGCAGCCGCCTAGGTGGCTCCCCGCGGGCTCTAGAGTCCAGTACGAGGAGAGATAGTTACGCTAACTGCAGTCCCGCGTGTTAATTAGCCTCATATGTACCGAGGCCTCTGTCCTTAAACCGCAACAATGCAAGTCAGGCAGTTAAAGCCTGACCTAGTTGAAGTACAGCCATTAGTCAGTATTTTCACTTGCAACCCGATCAAAGAGCCGCATCGCTCCGCCGCTGGTTTTGCCTTCGAGGGTAATTCCGCTCCGACACACGAACCCGAAGGCACGGAGCCGGCGCGGGCTGTGCTGACGCAGTCAGCGGCACGTGCACCAACGCCCTGCTGGGTGGGCATGCTGAGGCCGGTCCGGGGTTACAGTAACCAGGTTGCTTTACGCACCCGCACAGCGGAGTTACAGCGTTGCAATGGGCAGGTCCCCAGCAACCGCGCTGAGCTGCGTCAGCTGCAGCCAGGGAACAAGGAGCGCCCGCCCTGTTCCCTGAAGCAGAGACTGCCCAGGGTTTGCTTTGAAACCTGCAGCTACGTGACAACGTACCCGAGACACTGTTATTACATTTGTTACTAAAGCCATGCTGTCATGTCTTGTTATTAAAAGATGTGATAACTAAAGTATTTCTTGTGGTTTAGAGGTAGTTTTGCAGGTGTAAGTTACCTTGTTAACATTCTGCAGCTTTTTTTCCCTTTTTTTTATTCCTCCCCTCCCCAGCCTTTTCCTCACCTTAATGACAAACTTCCAACAATGCAGCTTTCCCTATTTGGTGTACAGCTTAAACTTCCCTCTTACAAAACACTTAATGATCCCTTCACTCCTTCCATTTTGAAGCTGTGATACTGCTTCAAAAGAAACTTCCTCTACTCCATGACTATACTTCATTGCATTGGCTTCTTCTGCCTTGTAAGTTTCATTTTAAAACCCTTCCCTAGCCTGTGTGCTCTCTCATATAGTAACATGCAAGGCCACAATCGCTGTTTCTATTGCTCGTTATTTCTATGTTGTCCTGTTTCCTCTCAGTTCACAGGAAGGCTGTTTAAACCTCTGTACTGCATTGCCTTCCAAACAGCGTTTTTGAAGTCTCTTCTATCGTGATGGCAGCAAAAAACCCCATCCCAAAAAACTAAATTTTACTACAATATGACATATGATGGTGAGGCCAGCTCCTCTGAGTCATTCCTGTGTCTTGCTAACTCCAAATACATCATGTGTCTGGACACATTTACCATCTCTCTTTGCAAGCAGCTGGTGACCTGTTTTGGGGCACAAACCTGCTCTTCTTTGCTCTGTTTTCATCGTCCAAATACAGGGGGGTCTGGGCATACACCTGGGTTCTACAGTAACAATTCATGATAATTTACAGAAGTTACAACAATAGAATCATAGAATGGTCTGGGTTGGAAGGGACCCCAAGGATCATAGAACTCCAAGCCCCCGGCCATAGGCAGGGCCACCAACCCCAGGCCTGGATCTACACAAGGTTGCCCAGGGCCCCATCCAACCTGGCCCTGAGCACTTCCAGGGACAGGGCATCCACTACTTCTCTGGGCAGCCTGTTCCAGCACCTCACCACTCTCTCTGTAAAAAACTTCCCCCTAATATCTAATCTAAACCTTCCTTCCTTTAGTTTTAATCCATCCCCCTGGTCCTGCCATTGTTTACCCTTTTAAAAAGTTGAATCCCCGCCTGCTTATAAGCTCCCTTCAGGGACTGGCAGGCTGCAATGAGGTCCCCCCACAGCCTTCTCTTCTCCAGGCTGAACAAGCCCAGCTCCCTCAGCCTCTCTTTGTAGGACAGGTGTTCCAGCCGTCTAATCATCTTTGTGGCTCCTCTGAATCCTCTCCAATGAGGGATCCTGACAATCTCTCATTTGTGGCTCCAGCTTTTGTGGCTTTGGTAATGAGAAATGCCTGTGTTTTTCCTGCAGCAGAGTGGATATAGAGAACACAAGCCTAACTTGCCAGGTGGGACAGTAAGGTTGAGGACTTTTTTTCAGCTAAGGAAGCAGATGTTAAGCAATCCCCCAAAACAGTGGCATGAAACATCTACATAAACCAACCATAAATGCTATCTTACTTGTTCATATTTGTCTGTTAATCCTGGTGTAGAAATTATTTTAGGACTCTAGAACTTAAAATAGCCAGTGGATGACAGCAATACTGGCTTATTTACTGACATTTTTGGTGAAATAGAACTTAGTCAAGTGTGTGTGCAGAGGCCTTCAATGAAGTGCACTATAAATAGTTTTCTCATCTGTTTGTCATTTCAAAGACATTTTAAACCACTCTCTCAGAACAGGTCCATTAAAATGCAGCATAAATCATACCCAAGCATGCAAACTAGATTCTCTCTTGTGTGTGACCAGAATAATTGAATAACTACATCAGAAGGGTTTGAAAAACAAATTTAAGACACATAGCTATAAAAATGGCAACCATGAGTCAAACCTATCTTTGTTGAGTAATGTTAGTCAAAAGTCAGATCTGTCATTGTTACTTCAGCATAACTAGGCAATAATGTTATAACACTTCGAAGTGCCTTAATAGCCCATAATTGCCCTGGTCAGCCTCAGCTGGGGCCTCTACCCACACCCTTTCCCATGAGCCCTGGAGCTCCATATAAATTCAGCTCTGGCCCCTTAGTTCTTGGTTAAGGTTTGTGTTTCTTTTGGGTTTTTTTTTTGTGGGGGGGGGGGTTGGTGGATGGAGAAGGGTTGGATGGGTTAAGTGCTTATGTGTGGATTTGGTTTTTAATTTCACTTGGTACTTGTTTTTTCTGCTGTGGCTGCGTTCTTCCAGTATCATACTGATCAGCAGAGTCAATTCCTGGCTGTCTTGTGGATATGCTTTATTGCTGTGAGTTTCTGTAATGGTCTGAGTTCCTGGTTGAATCTGTTATTTCAATGTTTGTCTTGTTGTTTTCTTTAAGTGCTGTATGATGGTTTCTGATCTGCTAGCTGTGCTTTTGTATGTCATTCCCCTTCCTCCCTTCCCATTTTTCGTACTGTAGGAAGGAATTAGTTCTTGTTGCTCCCTGGCAGATAGAGACTGAGGTACAAAGCAGGGTCTTCAAACTGTTATAGTATTTATGTGTTCCTTGTTGTCCTAGTAGTTTTGCTGTTGTTGGTGTTTAAAGAGTTGTAACTTTGAAATTATACAACACATAATAACAGCTTTTTCCTTACTACTGTACAATGCTGTAAGGAGAAGCAAATTAAATGAGACAGATAAGAAGTGTAAGATGTCACTGGCTAGCATCAAGTATTCTTGTTTCCATGCATCAGTAGCCTAAGCTGTTGACTGTAACTTTAAACTACTGTAGTGACGTTTAAAAGAGATGTGTATGAGAAGAAAATGCCATCAGAGACATTCAAGGTGTTCCTCATAACATGTGGGGCATAGTGAATTGTGCATTTATGGAAGTGTAGGGCTGAGAGCAATCCAAGCAACCAACTTCTTGTATAAGGGCAAGGGGTATAGCCCCTCAAGGCCTGCTGTGTGCTTAACCTTGCTTGAAATCATCAGGTCAGGAGACTTTACAGCATGTCTGTGATCTGGTTCTGGTGCTCTGGGAAGTCTTGTTGAGCACCCAATGGGTCCTGATTCTGACTTGATATTCATTAGAATGATAATTTTATAATATGAATACTAATTTTGGTTTTTTTCGACTTGATGAACACCAATTTAGGGTTTCCTGAAGAGCTGACCAATTTCCTTGGGGTGCCTGTGCTCTCCTCTAGATCACTATGGCTCTATGCCTTTAATTTTCTGGTGTAGCCCTCTGTATTGGTTTTATAGCTTTCATTTGTGGATCCAGTTAGCCCTCTACATAATTTTTGCTATTCTAATACTCACCTGACTCTTCATTAGTATTTTCTTATGGGCTTTTTCTTTGTCCTTTGACCCACTCTTATCTAAATTTCCTGACATGGGGATGCTTTTCCAGTTTGTCCTGGTGACCCTGGCTTCTTGAGATGCTCTTTCAGGAGTACTTATATGTATTTTATACTTTAAAGGTTACCTTTGCTAATGTGGAGAATGGACAAACAATGTCTCTTTTTATCCTGTAGTGCCTGGTATTGTTGGCAGTTCCAGGGCTTCACAAAGACTACTTGAGCATCTCTGCTACCTGGGGTCACATTGCTGCCATTGGACTTAAACAGAGATGCCACCTTCCTTGGGCAAACCCCTCAAGACTTCTCTGAGCTGAGAGGTAGTGGCAGTGAAAGGCTCTTGTGCTACAGGTGGAGATGATGTAGAGGAAGGGGGGTTCTTCTGACTTTCCCCCCGTTGCTCACTTGAACTTGCAGATGCCAGGTACCCACAAACAGGTATAGCATGGCCTATGTCATATCTCCTGTCAAACACTTCCAGTGAAGGCTCTACATGTGTGAGGGCTAAGTGGAATTTTGGGTAATGACTTATTGCTGGCTTTATTTAAACACTGCTCAGGTGTCTTTCACTTAGACTACATCCACTGTCCTCAGCTATTCCATACTAGTGTGCTATACCAAGCACAGCATGTTACACGGTGTTACAACCAGGTTCTAACTTTGCATTGGCTTTTTCATTCTCCTAATATGACCTTCCAGTCAACTTCTCACTGTTTCCACTTAACATATAAAGAGATCCAAGTCTGTAAGGAAACAAACTATTGTAAAGAGGCATTACAGCACTGCTGAATCTTACTCTGCAGACTTACACAGTTACTTCCAGAAATTAATTTATTAGGGAAAAATCTTAAACTGCTGCCCTTAAAGAAATGAAGTAACTGAAGAGATTGCCTCCCTCATCTTGTACTAGCAAGTCTTCAGTAATCAAGGTAGTGCAGAGTTGTAGCAATCCTGTTGTGACCAATTTTTCTCAGCTCTGCTAATTTTAGTTATTATGAAAAAAAGGCACTGACTGATGTTCATCAGTGCAGGATTGGTTGATCTTACAAACTCATTTTTAGCTCTGTAGCTACACTGCAGTCTAAAATACAATTTCTCTTTGTATTTCTCTTGTGTGGTAGCTGTTATCTGCAGGAAATCAGCCATCCAATTCTAAACAAGGTAAGCTTACGGGGTTCACCTTTTTGGCATGTAGTACTCAAGACCTAGACTACAGAAAACAAGGAGCTGTTTTGGTACCTAATCTTAAAGGGAGCAGCAGTTGGTTTCAAGACTTCAAAGAGGAGGAAGGATAGAATTATAGTTCAGAAACTTAATGCGACACAGATTCGGCAGTGTGGGAGGTCAGGAGATGAGAACAAGAGTAGCATCCCTTTCAGTTGCAGCCCACATAGTACTCAGAGTGGGAAGGTCATCAACTGATCACATAGTCAATCAGTCTGGCTGCCCTGGAGCATGGTTTTTGTATTCTCAGAAGAATTCTAACAGTAGTGTCTTCTGTAAAGCTGTCCCTCAGAAGGCAACCTCAGTTGTGTTTTGATTACATTCCCCTGTGGCTTCTGAAAAGCTTCTTATGAGATGAATGTTTGCAGCTGAACTGCAATCTAGTCTGATGAATGCTTCCAGGTTTTCAAAACTGATGTGGGAAGAATCAGGAAGTGAATGTGTGGACTGTTGTCCACAAACCCACCATGTGTCTAGCAAAGTGAATTCTCAATATGGACACTAAGTGATATGGAGTCTTTAGATTCCAGCTGCTCATAAGTATAACTAGGCACACTTTCCCCAGTTCTTCTTAGAAGCACCTACTAGATTAGCATTTATTTTTAAGTTCTTGGCCCTCTATTTTTTCTTATCCCAAACCAGATCGTAGTTTGCTGCCTCAAATACACATGGAAATACTGTATTACAGATTTGAAAATAGGGCATGGTCTTCTAAGCTGCTTGGGTGTTTTACAGAGTGATTCCAATCAGATGTGCTTGCATGGTGTTATGTTGAATTTTTGCAGTCTGAAATTCATATCATGCAGCCATAACGATGTTTTTTCTGTTGCTTGTAAGGATGGTGATAGAGACCTGGAGTGATGCCAGGTATTTTAGGAAATGCATTGCTGTTTCCCTGGCTCCCCAGATGTTACAGTACCTCAAGCTTGTTGCTGGAATAAAGAACATTTTATACTGTATTTCTTTAGCTATAGTGTTTCAGTGTTAGAGAAAAATCTTCACCTTTAAAATGAAAGATGTTGTTAGCACCTTGTCTTCAAACAAATCATTTAGATAACAAGCACTATAATGTATGTAATTCTGCTTCCTTTTTCTTTTACAATCTCCTTCAATGACTGGCAGCAGCTGTGTCTCATTTTATCATGTGGTTTTATTGTTCAGAATTACTGATTATTTATTAGGATTTGTAACAGCAAAGGTCTTTGATGCTGTGAAAGTATGAAATACAGACTTGGACATCTTTAAATGGATCCAGCAGATGCATTGTCTGAGTCTGTGCAGTACCGAAGGGGAGAGCTATAGCTGACACAGGATTCTTTCCTGCTGGAGGCTTGCCAAAATAAAATTGGCAGCAGGCACACTATTCTTTACTGCAAGTCTCCTCTAGTGTGTGTGTTTAATAAAGCAGTAACATTTGGGCCCACAGGGTAAACTTCATGTGTACAAACAGTATAACTCTTCAAAATCAATATTCATTTGCCAACTTTTCACTCAAGCATCCCAGAGTATCAGCTCTGGGGCCGTGTGCTACTTCAGCACTACTTTGGGTTAGTGGAGCTGAAGTATGAGATGAGCTTTGTTCCTTCCTGTGCCTCCCATTCCACTGGTGTTTTGTCTTTATGGGCGCACAGGGGTTTCCATGGCATGGCCCCAGGCTCCAGCAGGCAGCCAGCGCCGCTGTGAGTATCGATCTCCACGGGAGAGTCGGGGGATGAAGTCACAGGCCGATGGAGCTGTGTCTTAGGATGATTACCGATGGGGTAAGGTGAGTGGCAGGGCAGAGCATAGGAAGACAGTAGTCATCTTAGCTGATGGGAAGCAGCCTACATTCATTCCTTCCTTGGTCTGTTTCTCTTGCCTGTTTCTTTCCCTTATCCTTGTACCTTACTTGATGTGTAGCAATTTGAATGCTTGCTCTAAGCGGGTGTACCTGGAGCATGGAGCTGTGAGCACAGGCAGGTGGGTTTGTATGTTCTGCCAAGATTCTGGCTTTTTTCACAGCAAGAAGGAAGCCCTGCTGAGTGCTTTTGCCATATCAGGTTGATGGCCTTCTAAAAGATTGCGAGCATCTGGTTGGATATTGTAAGATGTTCCTAGATCCTGTTGTATTTCTTGGATGTTGCTTGTTTTGCGTGTGAACCAAATTCTGGGGGGCCTCCCAAACCGGGGAAGTGGGTAAGTCCTCTTTGTAACTTTTTAAGCACTATACTTACATGGAAATACAGGTTCTTCTGTGGTAGGAATATGCTAGTGCATTTGTTCAACTGGATCTTACTATATTGCTGACAAGGCGTACCTCATGCCTTACCTTCCACACACTTTTCTCAAGCAAGTTATTCCTCATGGCTGGTGCCCACACTTTGAATTGACTGAGGAGCTTGACAAGATGGAATTTTGTTCCATACATACAAGGATGGGATTTTGCTCCAAGCTAAGTGGCTGCAGAGGGCTAGACAACTGGTGGCTGGGGGTGGGATGTGGCAGGGAATACAACACAAGGGCTGTAGGTTCTTGGTAGTAGACTACAATAATATCGAGTCAGTTTATCCAACTCTATCCAAGTGAGTGAAGGACGCAATATTATAAAAACCTGGAGAAGTAGATCAGCTTGTTTGAAGACTGGGAATCATAGAATCATAGAAGAAAAGAGCCATTCCTGACATGAAGTGGAAGAGTAAAAATCTATGTAAATCATAGCTTTTAGCATAATGTCTTAAGTGTAAATGTGCAAGTGGACTCTATCAGTGCTGAGCAAGCAATCTCTGCCTGTGTGTGTTCTTTGTGTATCTTGATGGCCTGTGTTTAACTTAAATGATGCATAGGTCTTGGATATTTTTTTTTTACAGATTCCTTTTGTAGATATTTGTGTTAGTGCAGTTATTTCTGCTTCCTCCTCTAATCAGAACACATCTTGCTGTTTGTGCATACCCAAAAGGTTTTTAAGACTAATGTTCTCAACCAAGTAATCATTTCTGATTATCAAATTCATACATAATCAGCTCTTCACCCATGGGAATAGTAAATTACATCTTTGCTCAGAAAAAAGAAAAATTCACACTCTTGATATGAAGTCACTGACAGCACATCATTACTCTAAACATCCAAGTTACATGGAATAATTTTATAAGAAGCAGATCAGTGTATCCTTTTTGTTTCCTGTGTATCCTTATCTTGGGCAGTTTCAAAAGTAAGCTGCCTTTTCTGTGACTTCACTGCTGTTATCTCCTCTTGATGAATTAAGCCAACAATGATTTAACAGCCTTTTCAATGGTAGCAGCAGCTATTAATGAGAATGGTGCTACTTGGGCATGCCTGAGGTCTAGAGGGAGTGTTAAGGCAGGAGCCCTTGCTCTGTTCATGTCATGCTCAGTACTTCTTGGGAGGTTTTTTGGACAATTAGGTCGGGCCTTGCTCAAGTTCAGTTTCTTGAGGGGTGGGTAACCAGCTCTGGCCGGCACGGCTCCTTCTCCCACCCTCTCCGTTTCAGACCTGTTTCTGTGGCAAGCCCCGGTGCGGAGCCCGTGCCGCACATCACCCCCCTCCCCGGGACTGCAGGCCCCGAGAGGGACCGTTTGGGCCCCTTTTGGGCTGTCCGTCATGCAGATGAGCAGGGTGCCCCGGGCCGGTCACTGAACGTGGGCGCAGCTCCGTGCCTTACAACAGGGCTGAAAGTTCTCCAGTCTCTTTTGTTTTCAAGATCTCCGAACAGAAGAGTCTATTAAATCTGCTAATTGTAATCGGGACTTGTGGATTTGGCAGTTTTCCCTGACTCCCTGACCGGCTTTACTGCTTCTGCCGAGCCACCCCTTCCCTTCCGGAGCTGACCCAGCACTTGGCAAGGCCGGACCCCAGGCGGCTTGTCCCAGCTCCGCTAACAGACCCGGGGATTTCTTTCCACAGATGTAATGCCTGCTGCAAACCCATTTCTCCTTTGATATTTATCACCTCAAGGGCAAAACTCACTGTTTCAGGGCAGCCTTGGATTCCTTCCAGAACGTGTTAGTCTTCACTGTAATATACTTTCCCTCCTCTTGCAGGAAGGGGGGAAGCACAACAAAAGCATCAGCTCTACTACTTTTGTGTGGATAAATCCCTGATGCTTTCCTTGCTGGAATGCATTGCATATAAACAGGAACTATGATGCATTTTGTGGCCAGTTGCTAAGGAAAAAAGGTATCCCCCAGCAGGGGAGTAGTACAGGGCTTTAATATCACTGCAGCCCTGTGCTCAGGGAATGTGCTGTGAGATTTTTCATGTATAGAAAACCTCTCAATTACAAGACGTGCTTAGACTCTGCTGTAGCACACAGCCTAATGGGAACTCAGTGTGAACTTAAGGCCTTCCGTTGGGCATACCTGGCTTCATTATTTGTATTTTAAGTGCCCTTGAAAAAACTTCATCATTCAGATAAATCACAGAACAAGTATATTCCCTTCTGAGCAGAGCATGTGTCAGAGTGAGCATGCATGCCTGCTGAATTTAACTACCAGAGAAACAATCAGTAGCAGTGGCCTTGGCAATTTGGGCAAGGGTCATTTTTTAACTTAATGCTGTAGATTTCACTAACAAGGAAAATCCAGACAAGGGGCAACTGGCATGTATTGTGTGTGAATATGCACATAACTCTGTACTGCAACCTTGCATGTGAGATTGATAGATAACTTCTGGTGGGGTGAAGGTATATACATAGGTAGGAATCATAGGCAGAATTGGGGTTGGGGTTTCTCTTTACTATTGAATAAGGTTAACCTCTTGGTGCTTGGCAGGGCTAGATCTAGGCCCAAGTAAGGGAGGCAGCAGTAAGGGTGGCAGAAGGGGCCTGGGAGAGCCCTCAAAACCAGAGTGGCACCTGCTGGCAGGAGAGAGATGAGAGGGTGAAACAGCAACCACTTCTGGAAAATGGGCATGTGAGACTTTCCTGGATCATCTTCACTTCTCTGTGGCAGAAAAAGCCAGCTCTGGGTGTAACCTGGGCAATTCATCCTCAGGGTAGCAACATGTAGTTTGCCTGTGCTGATGAGAAGAAGCCTTGAGCCAGCTTTGGCTGGCTTGTGTTCACAATGCCTCCCAAATAGAATGTGTGCAGTTATTCATTAGCCACTTGACATAAATCAACCTTCAGACAAAACTTTTCTGAATGGTGGCAGACACTTATGGATTTTTAGACAGATGAAAGACTTCGACCTATGTGAAATGAAATACAAAAGACTAGCAGAACAACTGAGGAAAAACTCAGGTGTTCCAGCAGAGCAGCAAGCTGTGGACACTTCAGAGGTCTGAAGATGGAGGTGGCAAGAATGAAGGAACAGGAGAGTTGTTCCAGATGGCCAACTTGCAGAGAAGGCTCTTGTGTTATTGTGAGGCTTTGTGAAGGGACTGACAAGCAGCCAATTTTAAATGGGTGGAGGAGGCAAGGGACAGAGACAGTCTATGAATAATAACTCATTAATAAGTGTTGCTCTTGCTTTTCCACAATTCTATCCAGAAAGAACTGTAATAATGTCTCCAATTGTTGCTGAGCCCAATGAATAAGTTTCTCCAGTGGCACATAGCCAGAAATTTCTGTCTTCCAGGCTCTGAGATGGAATAATTTTGCCTTGTTCAGAAGTGTGATCCCTTCTGTGATCACTAAACTGGCGAGAGTTCTAAGTTTCTGTGTGTGAGTCCAGACTGCAGAGTGTTCCAGATACCTAAATACAACAGGGGCTTATTTGCACTATTTTAGGTGCAGCCATTTTCTATGCAAGGCATACTGATGGATTTGGCAGGACTGTTGCCATATTGGGGGCAAAAATAAGTTCTCCTTCACTATTGCACTTGGAGGAGTGACACTGAGTGCTGTGTTGTGATGCTTCAGTATCTGGGGTAAGTCACCAGTGCAATTAAATGTGTAGCTAATCATCTACGTGTTTCAATGCTGAAAAAAGAAATCCCTTGTTAAACACTTCTGTATTTTCAGTAGCTATTGGCACCTTTAGATCCCTTTTCTGGTTGTCATGATTTTCACCACTCTGATAAAGTGCTGTTAATTCTCTTTCTATACCCAAATTCAGCAGTTAGCAGCAGGATTGGATGTCTTGGCAGTAGCGTCATAGTTGGAATTGTGAATGTGGCAGTAATGAAAACTAAAATCTGTTAGCTCTACAGTGGCATCCTTTTTCTTGGAGCAGGTGAGGGCCAGTTTTCTGAAGATAATTGTCACCTAGAAAGGTCAGTAGACCCTTGTGATTTTGAAAATCAGCACAAGTCCTGCTCATCTGTGAAAAATCTCTCCTTCACAGATTCATCAGGCACAGACTGCAGTTGATGGCACAAGTCCTGCTGAAGTCTGTGGGGAGAGATCAGGCCTTACCACAGCTTGCTCAGGAGCACTGGCATCCTTGCTTTCTTAAGAGAGAGAAAGTATGCAGTGAAGTGATGAGGCAGAGGCTTGTTTTGCAGCTAAGCAGGGCACTTGAAGGTGTTTCTGAGTTAAGGCTGTAAGATATGATTGTATTGGATACTCTCTTCGCAAGTCTTAAGGGAATCTTAAAAAAGGCTGAGAGTTCTGAAGCAGAAACTACTGCATCACAGGGTTAATGGTTCTGTTTTACCAGGTATTTAGAGAGCTGGGGACCACAACCCACATGATGTGATGTGCTAGGCTATTGCAGTGGCTGCTGCGGAGCCTGCTGGGATCACTTTATAGTCAGACCATTGCAGCATTACAGCAAGCAGTACAGTACTAGACAGTACTATTAAATGGAACCAGTCTGCCTTAAGGATGGTTTCAGCAGTCCTTCAATAACATGTAACAGTGCTGAACTAGAGATATCATAGGGATTAGAAATATAGCTTGTCCAGAAATGCTTTGTATCCTTTTTGTGTTTCGTTCAGTTTTATCCTAATATGAGTATACCCAAAAAGCTCTACTTTTTACTTGGTCTTACTTTATACTCATAAAATGGAAATGGTTAAGTACTTTTAACCACCCAGGGAGAAAAATCTCTCCTGCAGCAGCAGAACAGTCTCTATAGTGTGCTTTCCACTGTTTGTGCCAGCCTTTGCCTCTGAAGGCTGTCATGCAAGCTTTGCAGATATCTCAATACTTTCCCTAGCAAACAGGACTTTAGTTTCTTGTGTATTGTGTGTGTTTGGGGGTAGGGAACAAGTAGAAAGGAGAAAAACCCCAGATATTTTCCTTAGGCACCTTGTTGTAAGTAATGTTTCACTAAAGTTCAGAGACTTCTACTTGTTACGTGCCCTGACTGAACATTTTTGTCAGTCTGCTGCAGCCCAAGAGTAATGGGTGTGGGGAAAACATTTGTAACTGCACTTCATTTACAAGTTTAGGAGCCTGGAATTCATTTTGTAAACACTTCAATACTGTAGTTATCCTCCAGTCCCGTTAATGTAGCCTTGTGCCCTTCTGTGTATGGATTGGTTTGATACAGAGAGCTGAATGGGGAAAGGAGGGGTGGGGGGAAGGCTGTGCAGTGTGGCTTTGCAGCTAAGATGTAGAGCCATCTGTGCTAAAGTAGTTGGTGGTGACCACAGGTCTCTGTGCCCTAACTACAGAGCAAAAGGGATATCTGCCCTTGGCCTACGAGGTGGTAAAGGGGACATCCCTGAAATCCTGGGAGTTGGATGTGTCTGAGCACCATCCTTTAATATCTTTGCAATGGTGAGTGATGTCCTTTTTGTGAGGCAGATATTGGTCTTGGTGGGTTTGCCAGAAATAAAAAGTTGGTATTTGTTCTACCAGAATACCTAACTGCAGGAGTGAGCTGATGGCCGTGTCTCCTCTTAGAACCTGGTATGTAAGTACTTGAGCATGTTAGCTGTAAGGAGGAGCAGTTTTCTTGTGTGAAGATCTACAATATGTTTTCCTCTCTCTCTATGCATTGCACTTTAAGGCAGGAAAACTTGCATTTGCTCAGTTGAAAGCCCTCTGGAGCTGAGACTGCAGTCTGCTGAAAGCTAACAGGAGTAACCAGGTTCTTACACAATCATGCTGCCCAGCAGTGTGCCAGCACAGGGGCATAGGGGAAATGATTCCAAAGTATTGAAGGTAGGTAGTGTGCCCTCAGTAGAGCAGTCTTAAATGGTATACTGCTTCATTCCCCATCCTACAGACCCAGGATGCTTGTCAGGCCTCCTATGTGATTCACTTTTTGGTTATCTGAGAAAGTACAAAAAATACAGTGTTAAGCCATAAGTCAGAGTTCAAGCTCAACCCAGATGGACAAAATGCTGCTTCCAGTGAAACCAGAGGAAATGAAGAACAAATGCAAATGCAGCAGTGACTCGGAGTGCTTGAATAAAAACAGGATGGTACTTCAACCTGTGAAAGACTAGTGTTAGTGGGGAAGTTGGATTCTAAGATGCCTTCCTGTTGCATTGCCATAGAAGTAGTGGGAGCTTAAATGACGTATTCTTTTAGTCTTGATCAACATTTGTGGTTGACCGAAAAGTTTAATTTTAACTCAAATTTGATGCTCTGTGTTAGTAACTGATTTTTCTCACTGCAACTTAAAGGGAAAAAAAACCCCTGACCTTCTAACACTTGGCACTGCAGTGGTAAAGCAAAAGGCTTAGACAAGGATTGCCCCTTTCAATCTCTCCTCAGGTCACCAGAGTCCATGCATGCCAACACAGGGGGTCTCAAAGGTTATGCTGCTCATACCAAGGTGCCCAAGGCCTAGGTGCTAAGGATTTTGTATTTTTCCATACTTCCTGGTCAATGTCTGGAGTGGGTACTGGCTTGTGTGGGACACTTGAGTCTCTTTTCAGTAAATACTGGTGCTCACATTACACTGAGAGATGGAGGAAGCTACGTGGAGTGTATCTCTGTCTAGAACTTGCGGGAAGGGTTTGGAGATGGTTCTGGCTGTTTGACTGTCAAACGTGGTGTGTGACTGCATCTAGTGTATGTTTTGCTGTAGTTTTTAATGAACTGCACTCTGAAGGGGCTAAATTCAGGAAAATGTGGAACTGTCCATGTAGGTAGACAGTGCAGACTGTAAAATCACCTTAACTATAAGCACAAGTGATGTAATTTAGATGCTGCTTAAAGTCTCATTTAAAGACCTTCTATTGAGTGTCCACATCACTAAATACATCTGCAATTGTCACTACATGCTTGCTGCCTTAGTTGTTTTCAAGGAGGCAAACTGCAATAAGCTCTTTTTGTTGAGCTGTATGGCTTAAATCTTATTAAAGCAGAGCAGAAATCTCACTCAGAGTGCAGTTAGGTACCAAAGCCTCACTGCCAGCTAGGTTGTCCCACTGCAGTGATGAGGTCCAGCACTGTAGCACAGGTATACAGCCCAGCCCATCACAAGGTGCTCTTCAGTTATATGTGACTGGAGAGGTGCCAACAGCTGTGAGTGCTGGGAAAACAGCTATCCACTGGTTACAATCTGAAATAGAAATTATACTAGACAAGGGGAGGAGGGGAAGGAAAGGGAGAGCATGGCATTAGGTCTTCTGTGTGTTAGTGACTGGAGGAAGTCAGTTACGACTTCATAGTCTTACAAGGAAATTTCTACTGCCTTAGTAAACCTGGTCACAGGGCAGGAGTGCCTACCACTCTCAGCACAACCCATTTCTGGATCTTTGTGGATGTTTCCTGTGTGCACAGGCACTGCTGCTGCCCAGCAATTCAACAGGAGAATAGCAAGTCTTTTCCTACCTGATGCTCATGTATGGCCCTTCTAACAGGTGAGCTGTATTTATCACCAGTTCTGGTTTTTAATGTAATGTGTTTGGGGAGAAAAAACCCTAAATAACCCCCCAAAAAATCCAATGAAGTGAGATGCTTTTTGTGTATACTTAGTAGTTGGAGCTATATCAGCAAACAGCTGAATTTGTGGAGGTTTTAAGGCCATGGTGCAGACTAGATTCTGCTACCCATAGCCCAGCTCGTACACCTCAAGTAGGGCGGTATGTTTCAATGTGCCTCCCCAAGAGGGAAGAGTCATTACTTAGGTGAGCACAGCCAGCTCTGAGCCTTTCCAGTAGCATGATTCATTTCCCCCACCTACCCCAAACTCAGAACTGTGCTTGTCACTATGTTATGATTATCTGCATTTTACACTGATCTGACAAAATGTGTTGAAGTTAACAAGTCTCAATGCTTTTGAGGAAACTAAGCCCTATTATTCAGGGATTTAATTGCAGGTCAATGAATGCAAAACCATGGAAATGATGCACTATCTGTTTTTGTCTCATCACTTATAAATGATGCTTTCAAGATTAAGCAATGAGTTTTTTTCCATCTCCCCTTTTTGGGAGGCTTTTGAGGGATTGGTTGCTTTACAATTTCCTTTCCTATCTATTGGTTTTACAACAAGACCCTGAAGTTGTTTGGCTTACCTTGTGCATATTGCTAAAATCAGGAGGAGCTTAAAAGCCCTAGGAACACACAGGTGTGGCTGTGGGCCTATATCAATATAGGGACTCAAACTCCTTCAATGTCTGCTGTTTCACTTACAATGTGTGTAAACATTGAGTATGGTCTATATTAAATTCCCTTCTGTTTTACATGCTCTGCTATCCTGCAGAAGAATTAAAGAACCTGAAAGAAATAATTCCCTCTTTTCCTTCACTCTGAATTTGCAAAAATTGAAACCAACAGCTGTTCCAGAGCCCAAAAGAAATACAAGGTGTGTAGCAGGTGGTTCCATGTCTGTATGGCTAATTGCAACCTAAGTCTGCTAGCTACTTGCCCAGTGGTGAGGAATTTGATCATGGTTCAGGCAAAGAAGGGGAAAGAATGGGGAAGTGAGAGGGGGGAGTAGTTTTGGACTGAGATGAACATGTTTATGGAGGAGAGTAATGAGTGTAGGAGCAGTGAGTCATGACAGACAATGATGCTTATCTGCAGATGGGCTGAAATAACTGCCCTGTGTAGAGCACTGAAGGGTAAACACTGGTAGGAAGGGGAAGAACTGTGTGAGGTTCAGGAAAAACCTTGGTGTAAGGACAGATGAGCCTGGACTAGCTGTGAATAAATTTAGCCTGGAAGGATCACAGCAGTGACTGGGACATAGAACAGCTTGCCTCTGGCAGAAGCTGAGCTGAAATCTGACTTCCTTTCATGATGCAGCAGGTTAAAATGATGGGGAATCAAATAATGCCATGTTTGCAATAGAGGGTCATGCTCAGAGATTGAGGTGATCTCTTCCAGCCTGCATTCCTTCTCAAAAAATTGCATAATCTGCAAACTTGCCTTGTATACACAGTCTGGGCTTCAGAGAGACTCTAATACCCACAGTAGATGCTGGTAACAGAAGAGGTATCTCCAGATCAGTAACAGCCAAAGCCTTACCTTGATTTAGCTACAAGTTGCTACTGGAATGGGTTTAGAAAATAGATTTGGTTCATTAACAGAAGCTGAAGTTGGAGATGGCAGAAACCTGATGGGTGCTTGACTTCTAAGAGGGGAGGAAGATGGAGTTCTGGAGTGAAATGTAATCTGCAGCAGAAGGAAAAAACATGAAAAATTTGGAGTGAGGCAGTACTATCTACTAAATGCTCTAATAACACTTGGAGATGCCATGTTCCAAGCCTACCAGACCAGCCTTCTTTGGTCAATATTTTGATGGTGTTTCAGTTGCATAGAAATGGAGGTGAGAAGAACTAAAACAAATGGGTTATATGCTGATTAGCACCAGTACAGATGGAGAAAGAGAAGGGTGGCATGGGAATTGTGCCTATAAAAGGATCAGTATTGAGAAAAAAATCCTGTAAAAGTGAAAGAGATGAAATCTGCTTTGAGAGCTCTGAAGAAGGAAATTGGAACTGTTCTTGATATTAGATTGAAATGCTGATTAAAAGGAAACAAAAGAAATAAACAAGAATACAATGCAATGAACAAGTGATTCGCTCAAAAGAACTTTCTTAAAGCACTATGTATTTTTTGTGCAGAGCTCAAGTGCCCCAGTGAGAAAAATGTTCAGGATGGACAGGAATATTAACCTTGACAACTCTGGCCATGTGAATCTCATCTCACTTGTTCAGTGAAAGTCTGAAGTCAGCAGGATTTCCCAGGCCAGCATGGCTCAGAGAAGGGAGCACCAGCCCACTTCCAGCTGCTCCTTCTCCAGGCTCTGATGGTGATTTGTTTCATGGCTGAGTTTTTCACTGGCTACTCCTGCCCCTAAGGTTTAACTTTTTCATGTGATCACAGGCAATGCAATCTTCCATCTTATTTTCAGTGTTTTGCTGATTGCAGTCCCCTGTTAACTCTGTCTTATATAGTACAACAGCATTAAACCTTAAATGATTTATTTGCCTGGGTTTATGAAATGCTTTTCCCAAGTTTCACTGGGCAGCACACTGGAGACACTTTTCACATCTATTTAAAATGAAAGCATTCATTATAATAGCACAAGCCCAAGAGTGCTTTTTCCCCTTGGTTGCTACTCTTGCCAGTGAGTGAATTGTGCTCCCTGATAGTCCCAGGAAGATCATGTACTGCTGAAGCCATCCTTGAAGGACTTGTATCACTGTCATACAGTTCCCTGGTACTGGTGCAATACTTGAAAAAGGAAAAAAAAACCCAAAACAAACCACAAAAAACCTGCCAACCTGTAATGACTTCTGAGTTTGCTTCAGAAAACTGATGTGTGGTCACTGCAGTTGCCTACAATTCTAATAGGCTTTGATTCAGATCTCACAGAAAGCAGAGGAGTTCCTTTCCTAGAGGAGGGTGAGTTGTTGACAAGTGGGACAGCTGTCAATAACTTTGGGCCTGAAACAGCTGATATGTGGATGGACAATGGAGGTTATGTATTTGGGGGCTGAAGCTCCCCTGCTCTCACTGCCACTTTAGTTGCTGTTGAATGCCATTGCTTGACTGTGTTAGGAAAGCTGCTGAGCAGCAAATCACTGAGTATCACATTTTAATTAGCTCAGCTGAAGCTGGGAAGAACAACTGATCTTATCAGAGTAAATAGCAAGTAAGAGCAAAGCAGGGGGTGAAGGTGCTGCTGCTCCAGCCTGGGAGTACCGGAAGGCAGAGTCCTGCACTCATTAGTGCCTGGGCCATTTGCTGGTCTGCAGTCTGCCATTGAATTGGGCATAATTAAAAGCAGCAGGAGCAAGCTGATGGCTTCCTGATCCTGGCCCTACAATCTGAAGAGTGCTGATGAGGCAAAATGCTGCTTGGCCATAGAATTGAGAAGCTATCTCTGTCCTGGAGGCCAGAGATGGGATTTTGTCTGTGAAAGTGTAGTAGCTCTTGGGTGTGTCTTGCCAAGAAAGGGATACTTGGAGGGGCTGACCCCTGCCCTCCTTGTATTTACATGGCTGATTATTTGCCTATAAATGGATGAGGGATAGAACAAGCTTGCTGCCCAGGAAGCTTTTATCTCTTTTTTTTTTTTTTTTTTCAGGTGGGAGGAAAATGCAGGATGTGCTGGTTTCACACTCAGCTGTGAGGGTAGTGCTGCTGATAGTGAAGGAAGAGCTGTTTCCCGTGGCTGTGACCTCCAAAAGGTATTCCCTGATAACTTTTTTCTTCTCATCGCCCGTGAAGTGCCTCGGAAGACCCGTGCTTGAAGCAGCTTTTTCCAGAGCTTTCCCTGTATTTGTTATGCTAATTGAGATTAAGTGGCAACAGATACTTGTCAGCGCTAGAACAGAGAAGCGTTTTTTACCTTCCATGTGAAAAACTGTGCAAGTGTCCCACCAGCTGCAGTATTCGTTCCTGCCGTGCTTTTGCGCAGGGCAAAGGCCTAAGTGAAACGCTACAAGCTGCTGAGAAGGACTTGGGGATTGTGGTGGACGAGAGACTTAACATGAGCCAGCAGTGGCTCTTGCAGCTCGCAAGGCCAATGGGATCCTGGGCTCCATCAGCAGAGGGGTGGCCAGCAGGGACAGGGAGGGGATTGTCCCTCTCTGCTCTGCCCTCGGGAGGCCCCATCTGGAGTACTGTGTCCAGAGCTGGGGCCCCCAATACAAGAAAGATGTGGAACTGTTGGAGAGGGTTCAGAGAAGGGCCACAAGGATGATTAGAGGGCTGGAGCACCTGCCCTACAAAGAGAGGCTGAGGGAGCTGGGCTTGTTCAGCCTGGAGAAGAGAAGGCTGCGGGGGGACCTCATTGCAGCCTGCCAGTCCCTGAAGGGAACCTATAAGCAGGAGGGGATTCAACTTTTTAAAAGGGCAGATAATGGCAGGACAAGGGGGAATGGACTAAAGCTAAAGGAGGGAAGGTTTAGGTTAGATATTAGGGGGAAGTTTTTTTACAGAGAGAGTGGTGAGGTGCTGGAACAGGCTGCCCAGAGAAGTAGTGGATGCCCCGTCCCTGGAAGTGTTCAAGGCCAGGTTGGATGGGGCCCTGGGCAACCTTGTGTAGATCCAGACCTGGAGGTTGGTGGCCCTGCCTGTGGCAGGGGGGTTGGAGCTCTATAATCCATGGGGTCCCTTCCAACCCAGACCATTCTATGATTCTATGAAGCTCACTACAGCCTGTCTGCTCCGCAGCCGCTGCGGCGGGGGAAGGTCCCGGCTGCCATCCGAGCGCCACGTGTTGCGCACCGCCGGCTGCAGCGGGAGCTGGCGGGGGGTGGGAAGGAGGCCGGAGCTGAATTCGAATGTCAGGCTTGCTGGGGGAATGAGGGAGCGAAACAAAGGGTTTAATTTTGTCCTCCTCACCATGTAACATCCTTCACAAGTGCCAGAGAATCTGTTGGGTCATGTGAGCCTGTTTCTGATTCTCCCAGTGGGAATGTGTGTGCAGCACCAGTAACTTCCAGTTGCCTCTCGTTACACAGTAATAACTGGCCATTCCTTTAAACTTGTGTTTGGGAGCACTAGTTGAAGTGTTTGTTTTCTCAGGCCCATGGATTCCCTGGCTTGGAAGGCATTTAGTCAAAGAAAATTCTTGCCTTTCTCACCCTCTCAGTGCTTGCTGCTGTGAGCCGGTGGTGGTGAAGCATTTAACCCAGTTTGCTATGCTGCTTTTGGTTGGAAACCATTAATGGCAGATATTTCATGCTGGGGTCGTGGACAGGTGCAATCCATAAAATCCCTCAAAGCTGCTCCTTTATCCCAGGCTGTAATTAGAGTATCTGGTTCTTTTTCTTCTAATTTTCTTTTGAATGAAATATCAGATAATCAATTTCCTCCTGATAACAAAACTGCCACTGTCCTCTTTCTTTTTGTTCCCCAAGACCAAACCAGTATTTCCACAAACTCCTGAGACTTTTCTCAAAGTTGTCTGAAGACTCCAGGACTCTGGTTCCTGGAATCAGATTTTTTAGTTTCATTAATGGAATTTTTCCCCACACACACACCCCACTGGTATTCCAAATGAGTTTTGTTCTCCAAATATTTTTTGGGCATAAGGAGCTCTAAGGTAAGGGGGGTAATTACAGATCATCTGCATGGAGATTTGCAGGCCCCTGCTCCATTCCTTACGTGGAAAGTAAAAATGTGGAACACTTCCTCATTTCAGGGAATACTTCTACAGAAACACCACAACTTAGTGGACAGAAGTCTCTCAGAAAGACCCATGATTTCTGCAACTAAAATGAAATTTTAGCAAGAGCTGTCCTCAACACTTCTGTGTGCACAGGGCCAGAGTCTGAGGATGAAGGATCTAGCTTTGAGCTTTGGTTCAAATGTTGTGCTTCAGTGTACTAAAAGCAACATCTGTTTCTTCATTGGGTGCTGCTGTTCAGTGATACCACTCTGAAGATGGGCCTCTATCTTGATGGGTAGGATGTGTAGCCATGAGAGTTATACCTTGAATGCTACATATCCTACCCATCAAGATAGAGGCCTATCCTATCAGTGTGCCACCTTCACATGGAAGAAATGTTCAACTCAATTTTACCATGTAGAGGACATTCCTCTTATTCATGAGTGTTCTGTTTAATATTCAAGCTGGCTATCTTAACTTGCTGCAAAGCAGGGATATTTCGAAGTATTCAAGTCTAGGTGAAAGCTTATATGAACAACTAGTATATGATTTGGAGAGGAGGAAGTCAGTTGGAGGCCATTGTTATGTGCTTCTCACATCCCTGCAGCTCCCACAGCAGAATTCCCCACCTAGAATTGGAGAATGGGTCCCTCCTACCTCCTGTTGCAGTGCCTGCCTGGGAATGTGACTGGGCTCAGGCCAAGGGAGGAACACCCAGAGAGCCTCTGCACGTGGCTCCTTGGAGCTGCATTAGTCACAGGCTCTCACAGCCCATGGTATGATGGTGTGGCCTGCAGGCAACTGCATTTATTATTGAGGATGAACCTAGAAACTCCTCCTTCAGTGACACCTCAGTCTTTGTAGCTTGTGGCATAGGAAATACAGGGAAGAAGTGTCTGCCAGTGCACCTGTTTTTAAAGTCTTAAACACTTTGAATTGAAATCTAACATGCTGTGACAGGGGAATTACCTGTTTGGAAATGTCCTTGGCTTGCTGCCTTCTTCATTCTCATGAGCTTTGTTTGTACTAGCAGGTCTCTGCTTCAACACAGCAACGTCCTATGGCGTGTTTAAGCTGTAAACGTACTGTGCTTGTGGGACATGCTGCAGCCACCTAGGAAGCCTTGAGAACGTGTATTTCAGGGGCATTAGAGAGCTACTCCTTCCTCCCTTTGCAGTTTGTTTCTGATCTACATTCTTTGTGTCTGGAAGGGGGAGAAAGGTTATTAATAACTGCATGTTTAATAAAATCTCACAGTAAGTTCTTTGCAACACACATCTCAACCCTGCCATGCTTCTGGGACTCATAAGCTCTTTTTGTAGGTTTCTGCATGACTATTGGGGTGTGATATAGCACAGTTGTAGAGGAAACATTTATTGTTGCTACTCATGCAGGTCATGGGCCATGGCATGTGGTGTCTAACTTGATAGTTTTAGCCTTGTGTCTGGAATGAAGCTGACAAACAGATAAATCCTAGGAGTTACTCTTCCAAAGAATAACTACTGACATTGTAAAGCCTGCTTAAGGTGGTAGTAGCAGTCAATTATTCAGTTCCTGTCTAATAAAATCTCTTTTGGAAGAATAAGACAAAATGTATAAAATGACAAAAGGCACATGGATCTATAGCTATACTCAAATTTGACTTTCTGAGATGGATGTGAATGTGTTTTATCAATGACTGAGATGTTCTTGCTCTGGACAAGCCATACTGTGAACTTGGGAACTAAATCCATTTTTCTTTGGTCTTCTCTGACTTTCTCTTTAATCTTGACAGCAATGATACTTGCTGAACGTAAGTTTTGTGGAAGCTTGTTTCCTTTACAAAATCTTAGGATTTTTTTTAAGCTTTCATATTTAAACTCAAAGCACAAAAAGGATAGAGATAAAGGCTTTTCTCACTGTTATTCACCTTACAGGTGCCAATAAACATTTATATGCAACAAATTCATTTAAGATACATGAGAATTGCCTGGAAACTAGATTAAAGCAAGCTTTGGGACCAAAGTGCAAAAAGGCTTTTCTATCAAGGCTGGCAAAGCAGAGATAGTTGCATGAAGTGCTTTGATGTTCCTGCTTCTGTTTCCAAGCAGGAAATCTGAAAGAAGTTCTTTATCGATGAGGAAGGGCTGAGCCCTTCGGGTTTGTCTGGCTGGAGAAAAGGAGGCTGAGGGGCAATCTCCTCAGAGGAAGTTGCTGAGCTCTTTGCCCTGTTATCTGGGGTAGGACATGTAGGAATGGTTCAAAGCTGCACTGAGGGGAAGTCCAGGCTGGACATTAGGAAGCATTTGTTTATGAAGAGGGTGGTAAAGCAGTGGGACAGGCTTCCTGTAGAGGTGGTCAATGCCCCAAGGCTGTCAGTGTTTGATGCATTTGAATAAAGCCCTTGACATGTGTGAGCCTTTGGCCAGGCAGCTGGACTAGATGATTATTGTAGGTTGCTTCCAGCTGAAATAGTCTAGTCTATAAATTGTAAAGTTGCCCTGTCTGATTTTATTTCCATCTTTATTCTGAGGAAAATACAAGCTATAATTCTCCATTTTCCTTAACTGGGGTGCAACCTGTTGCAAGCCACAGCTCAGTAACTCTCCAAAGCCATGAGATGAAAGGTAGTCATGACTGCTGTAATTTTCACATCCCTGTGAAAAGAGCTGGTCACTTTGGACTTTATTGCAAGAAATCCTTAAAAGCATTTCCCTGGCCTGAAATCAGGCTAGATCCATGTATTGAGGGAAACAATCTGATGTTTGAGTTGGTGCAAGACAAGGAATCCAGATTTCAGAAAGGAAAACTCTTTTATTGCATTTAGATGTTGATCACCTTGCAGTTGCTTGAATTGACAGTGTGCTGATGGAGTGGCCTACAGCATGAGTTCTCTCCTCATGTCAAATGTCTGTTTCTGGAAATCATGAGATGTTTGTCTCACAGACCTATATGGTGGGGTCAGGCTGTTTGCCCAAATAAAAAGTCAATCTTCCACAGTAGAAGTGTTCTGAACACATTTATCTGGGGCAGTTCTGGGTCTGGTTTCCCAGTGTGCCACAGGTTAAAGAAACCCTGAGTCTGCAATATGAAGTTATAAGTCCAGGGAAATGTCATAGGAAATTTTAGGTTTTGATCATGTTCAGGCCTATAAAACTCACATGGAATATCTACTATGCTATTTCATTGCAGCATTGCTTCAGTGCTGCTCTTTACTGTAAGCTGCTCCATCCCAAGCCACTTGTGCTCACTAGTTGTAGCTACTGATGTAAAACTATCATTGTTAGAAGAGCCATTGCATTCTCCAGAGTGCATTGTCTCTCCTGGCTGTACATCATCATCGGTTCCTCACTGCTCATCAGTGACTTGGGTGTTCCTGGGTCTGCCAGCCTGAATGTATGGCCAACCTCCAGGCCTCTGCTATTGCCATAGCTTCAAGCATGTAGATTAAGGGCACTCACAAAGTCATCTATGGAATGTACATCTTTGCTGAAGAGGAAATTCAGTTTCTATTCTTTGTCTGTGCCCACAAAACCTGGCTGGTATCTTGTGGCTGGCCTGACAGAATGAGTGTACTTCCATAGCAACGAAATTGTGACATTGTCTTCCTGATCAGACATCCTTCAATCATATAGATAACCTTCATTCCCTGAGTGAAGATCAGACACTTCCCTGTCACCCTTCAGAATGGTGCTCACACAGGCAGAGGGGTGTTGGCAGTTTCCTTGTGCCTCGGTCCTTCTCCCTTTTGAACTTGGAAGATTTATTAATAGAGAGTCACTGACAGGGCAGCAATTTGCAAAGCCTTGACTGAATAATGCACTCCTCTTACTTCTAAGTTGGAGCAGTTTAGCAGACTTACTGTTGATTAGGGAAGTAAATGTATTTTAAGGGAGATGTTGAGTATTTTTTTATCATTCAAGGTAAAGTCCACACTAAACACTCATACACTAGCAGCAATGTAATCAAGCAAGCTGATTGGGTAGGAAATAAGGCAAGGTGAATGTTTATAGACTGTCTGGTACTTGTGAGAATGGAATAAAATGTTTCTTATATGATGCCATTTAAGCATCAAAGGTGATGAGCAGTTTCAGAAAGCATCTTAGTGACTACTGGTAGGTTGCTTGAACACAGGAAGTGCAAGAAAGACTTAATTCCCCTTTAATTAGAGCTATTACCTCTTTTCTCCCAGCTTGATACATGTTCATGCCTTCTCCAGGAGGGTTTCTTTACACAGCTAAGCATAGGAATTGCTGTTAGTGGAAGTTAGAATCTACCTTCATGTGACAGCAAATGGACTACTGCAGCAGCTCATCTACTCCTGGGCACGAAACTGTTGCAGGGAAAAATCCTCTTTTAACTGATTAAAGCTCCAGATTGTCCAAGGCCAATAAGATGCAGATGCTCTTTATGGAAAAGTCATGGTGCTTTATCTGAAGGCAGTTAGGTGTTAGAAGCTGTGTCCTGCATTATGGGGGTCCTGCATGCAGGGAAAATGAAATCTCAAAGCGTGCAGGAAAAAAATTTGATTTGTCATGTAGACAAAATAATGAAAACATCTTTACAGATGTCAAATAGGCATGAAATACATTTACCCAACTGAAGTCAGTATTTCTATTGTAGACAGGGAAAGGCTTTTAAAGCCAAATGTGGTTAGGTCCCTGTGTAGTCCTGTACTGCCAGCTGATTTTTTTGCTAACTTCTGTAGCAGAGGAATTGGGGACAGTATAACCTTGGATATTGCATTGTAAATGTCAGCTTCTCACAGGACCATGTAATATGCTGGAAAGAACAAATTCTTTAGTTGGTACCTTCAAATTCGTGCTGCTGTGGCACAAGGTACTTGAGATATTTAGCATTAAGTCTTGAAGTGCCCTGCTGTGCTCTTGCTGCCAAGCAGCACACAAGCATCTGTTCTTGTGTTTATTCATTTATAGGAGCATGAAGGCTTCTTGTAAAACTGCAGAAATTTGCCTTTGCTGATGAGGTAAACTATAAGCTACTCTGACACAAAATGAGAGAAGATAAAGTTTTCAGGTTAGGTTTGCTGAACTTCTATGAATACTGTTTTATTGTACAAGCAATGCAAAATTACTACATTTAGGCCAGAAGTGGTGAGCAGCCTGCTGATCTTTGGCCTTGGTCAAAATGACAGGAATGAATCCATGTGCTGTAAATTTGCTTGTGATAGCAATAGCTAATTGACCCTCTTGTTGGGGGTCTCTTCAAGAAACTACAGCTGAATTGCTGCTGCTTTCTTTAGGAAAACAAACTGAACAGGGTTATTGATGTTCACAGAAGCCAGTGGAAAATTTGCATATATTATTTTAGGTAGTATAATGTACTGAACTATTTCTGTTGCTTTAGGAATGGCAAGCTGTTTTGTGCTGTATCATCCATGCCTATCTTCTGTACCTCCCCCTTACACAGCAGGGCCAAAAGTTTATCTTCTGGTTCCTCTTGGGGAGACAAGCAGGATTCCCCCTCCTTTGCTGCACATTGTTTAAAGGTTCTCTGCTCCTGACAACCTCTTGTCTCGGCTCATTATAAGCCTCTGACTCCAGTGAAAGGTTGCACTTTGAGGCCCTTGAATGGGTCAGTGCTGTTGGTCAAGACCTGGAAAGCAGTTCTGGATTTGCATAATTATTCCAGGTAGAGATGTGATTTACTGTAATAGCTGCACTGTAGAGGCCCAGGACAGGGTTCCTCTCCCTTTACTGAAAGGCTCTTGGGTGTATGTGTGCTGTGTCCCTGTGCTCAGGAGCTCACAGAACTACCACGCCTTTATTGATAATCGGGCCGCTGCTATCGTTTGCAGGACAATGAAGTAATTGCCAAACTAACCGGCAAGTATCGGCTGAACGAAAACCTTCGATCAGCCCGGCTGACGGCGCACAGAAAGCTGTTGCCTCTGGTGACCGGGCAGACCAGGCAGCGGCCGCTCCCGCCGGGAACCCGAGCGGCCCCGCGGCGCGGCCGACAGGTGGTGCCCGGGGCTCGCGGCCCAGCCCCGGCCCGGCTCCC
>VZTU01008546.1:0-37703 GCA_013400835.1 Zapornia atra | reverse complement strand
GGCCCAGCCCCGGCCCGGCTCCCGCGGCCAGCCGGGGGGCGACGGCCGGGCCTTGGCGGAGCCCGGTCGCTACGCCGAGAGAGGCCGAAGCGGAGGTAAAGAAGTAAGGTCAATACTACACCAGAAGGAAACGTCCCGTCCCGTGCGGCTCGGGTAGGAGACTTCCTGTTGTGCACAGCTTCTCCAGCCCCTGGCCAGGTCCCAGCCTTTCACCTGTTAGGAGCCCAGGGCTCGCAGCAACGCCTTGCTACAAATTATATCCCTTCCGCTTTGAAAGAGGTTTATTGCAGACACATTTTTACGAGCAACAGGAAGCCTTGTTGGCAGCGTACTTTAATTATTCTCTGGCTCTAATCAAGGAAAGAGAAACTGTTCTGAACACAGGAAGTTAAATAGCTAATCATACATTTGAGAGCCTATTTCCACGGGGGATGTACAAGTACTTCAGTGCTGCTGAACTCCCAGCGCATCAGCAACGTGTTAAAAGGCTCTTAAGTGCAGGAAGGGGAGGATACATACCGCCCAATATTAGGCACCTGCTTTCTCTTCGCAGTCATCTGAGGGACAGAGGTGGCTGAGATCACCCTCTAGACAAACTCTACCTCTTTTCACTAACTGTGAAACCTGAAGAAACGAAGTAGAAATTAAGTACCCAAGACAGGGTAGTTGCTGTGTTTCACCACTGCCTGATGCTAGCTGTGGGCTTAGTATACCCTAGGGCTAATTGCCATGCTTGCCGTATTGTAAACTGCTTCTGTGAGCTGCTATCGGAGGTAACAATGTTCCCACTAAAGAGCTCAATTTTCTTAATTTTGTCCATTTTTAGGGTAAAATCTTTCTTTGGTATTAAAAGCAGAGGTGTATATATTGGAACGAAGCTGACTAATTCTTTGGAAGTTGCATGGCATGTAATGCGTGATGCATAGTACTGTGTTACCTGGTCTGAATGGGTAACAGCTATGTGGCACACATCCTGCCTCCCAAAGGAGAGCATCCCCGTGTCTCTAACAGCTCCTCTTACTGTGCTGATGAAAAGTTTCATTAGCTGGAGAAAGCACAAACCCTCTCTCCAAGCCTCTAAATTAGACTGGAGATTACTTGAACCACAGTCAGAGCAACCAAGTCCATTTAAGTAAACTGCCAAAGCATCTCAACTGAAATGTTAGATGGAGACGTGGAGTACGCTGAACTTTTGGACAAAACAGAGCAGAAAGAATTTTCTCTTATTTGAATTACTGGAGGATTATTATGAAAGCCAAGCTTAAATGGTTTAAAACAAGCAGAAGGTGAGGCTCAGACCCAGAACGTGTGTGTTCCCAGTTAAATCTTCCAGCAGGTTCAAAGCGTTCCCTGCCCCTGTAACCCACTTGGTTTGTTTTTGCACATCCAGTCTATTTCAAGCACTCAGTAAACATGAACTTTAGCTCTTCGGGGAAAGGGGGGGTGGTGGTTGGGGAGGAAAGACAGAAAATTATTTGTCTACTACTGCTGTTACAGGCATACAGCTTGAGCTGAGCATTTAGCCAACCTCTTTTGGCAGGCCTTCCTGGCTTAGCAGTTAAGATTCCTATTTGCAGCTTGCAGAATTATATTAGAAAGTTTGCAGAGGTCCTTTAGAGTTCTGCTGCATTGCAGAACTGTGGCCATAAAGTTCACGGATCTCACCTGGCTCTGTGCAGTGTCTGTTAAGCATCACCTATGCCCATGGTTTTGACATACTCCGTTTCAAGGTGATTTGCCAAAGCATTTTTCTGCCTTGTCTTTCTCTGTACTGCATCTGCATTCCTGCTTCTGCTGTTGCTTGGTATCAGTGATAGGACACTAGGTCAGGGCTCGGTTGTCTCATGTTCTGTGTGGATAATGAGAAGGGGGCGCACGTCCAGAGGCAGAAAAGCAGCAAAGTAGCAAAGTTCTTTTCAAAAGAGCTTGAAAAACCACCATTCCCACTTCCTACTGCTGGAAACCTGCCAAGATGTCCAGAAGCAAAGCACCGAGACAAATCTGCTTTTGTCCTGGGTTAGTTAATCCCGAAACACCTCGGGACGCCCCTGTAGAGATACTAACAAAAAATAATCCCAAAACAAGCCAAAACCAACACAACACTGGCAGCAGGGCAAGGACGAGGGGCCGCTTGCTGTGCGGGTGGCTCTAGGGCAGCGTTTGACCACCCTTGCGAGGGCAACCCCGTCCCTATGCGCTCGCAGGCAGGTGCCAAGCGCCAGGCAGCTGCTGCTCCGCGGGGGCGTTGGGCCCTAACCAGAAAGTGCTTTCCCGTGGGAAGCTTGTTTTTGCAAGGTCCCCCTCCTACTGCTCTGGACACGTCCCCAGTGCGCAGCGCGGTACCCCTCCTCTTCCTCCTCTCCGCCTCAGAGCAGGCGGCGGGAGGCGCGGCCGTAGCCCGGCCGCCCCCTCCCTCCGCCGGCGGTGCGGGTGGGAGGCGCCCGGCGCCGCTAGAAAAGAGCCGGCTCGGGGCGGGGGGGTCTGTCTGCAGCCGCCGAGCGTGTCCGTGGATGGTTATCAGCGAGAGAGGGCTGCTGGAAAAAGCAAGTGGTTTCTTGCACTTGACAAGGTACGTCAGCTGCTGGGAGAGAACTACGGCGCGGTTTATCGGAGGGGGACGTGTGTCCCTGGTAGTGGCTTGATACTGCTTAATCTTCTGAGTGGTTTAGCTCTGTTCTTGTGGTGCAATCCATTCGACTTTGCTAAAGATAGTGTGCTGGGCAGAGGCTGTTTTGAACCTGTGGATTGAATGGGCTTGTACCAGTCCTGCCTTGAATAGCATCCTCTGTGCCTTGTAGTGTGCCCAAAAAGGTTGTTTGTGTACTTCTGCATCTCTGTGTGTCTGTCTGCAGGTGGATTTCTACTTTGAGCTTTTCCCCTTCGAGGACCTCCTGCCCAGCTACAGCGATGTGGTTCTTGGAAAAGATCAGAGCATCGCATGAAAATGGAAACCTCCCTAGCTCCTCCTTCCTGGGACTGCCACCTGGCCAAAATCTGCCTGAAAAAGCTCGACTGGGGGCTGCTGCTTTTCCTAATGTGCTCACCCCTGATAGAATCCCTGAATTCTGCATTCCCCCCAGGCTGACAAGCTCTGGTCCTGTTAAGGGCTCTGGCTCCCACCGGGACAACCGTTCAGAGGATGCAGATCTTAATTCTTCTGACTACACCCCCAGCTCTTTTTTGCCACATCTCATTCAGGTGGAAAGTGCTGAAGAGATTCCAGCCTTGGAGGAAGAAAGCACCAACTCAGATCCACAGTCCCAAGCAGCGCTCTCCCTGCCTCACTTTCCTAGAGCCCCCACTTCCTATGGCTTCTGTACTTTGCTGGAAAGTCCCCACACCAGGAGAAAGGAGTCCATCTTCCACAGTGACCCACGTGGTGTTCTGCCCAGCCTGATGCTATCTCGATCCAGAGCGAACACATTCAGTGGCAAAGGAAGCATATCTAATCCCATTGCTATCAGCTTTGCTTCTGTGAGGCTGCCTCCAAAGCATCTCTCCCTGCAAAGGCAAGGTGCCTGTGACAGTGATACTGCATCCTCCAGCGATTCCTCTCCTTTCAGTTCCCCACTTCTCAGCAGGTCACCTCCCAGATCTTGCTCCCTGGTCAAAACACAAAGTCAGGAGGGGTTGCTCTGCCGAGCGCTGAAAGCCAAGAACAAATCCAGCATGGCCAGAAACAATTCTCTCTCTACAGAGGAGAGCAGCTCCACTGATAATAGCCCCAGTGCCATCAGGCGGGCTTCCGAGGGGCTGCTTGCCACACAAGGCTTCAGCGTGTCCTGTTCTCCAATCTTTCCCCTGGATCTGACCCGTGGCCAGGAAAGGCTAGTGGGAGAGAGCACAGTGGTAATGGACAAGGGAGGCATGTTGAGGCTCTCATCGGAATACTGCTCAGAAAATGAAAGGCTGCGGGTTCGCCTGATCAGTGCAGAGGGTTTGTACGATGACTCTGTAGAGCCCAAAAACATAAACTGCTGTATCACCTTCTCCCTGGTGCCAGGGAAAACACAGAAGCAGAGAAGCACTGTTATAAAGAGGAGCAGAAATCCCATCTTCAATGAGGACTTCTTTTTTGATGGCATTGCAGAAGAAGAGCTTTACAGCCTCTCTATAAGGATGAAAGCAATGAATAAAGGGTGCAGTATGAAACGGGACTACACCTTAGGAGAACGAGAGTTGTCTTTAATGACTATGTTGTCAGTATAATAACAATAATGCAGACTAATGTTGTCATCTTGAAGTTTTCTACTAAATAAAGTTTTGGGTTGATTTTCTTTTATATTTTTTAAAATAATACTTCAAAGTACTGTGTTTCTTGGTATTACTCTCATGCTGTGGTGCCTTATTCTGCTGCTTAACGCCTCAAAGTCTGAGGTATCTGCTTGCTAATTAAGAAGTGGCCACGGAGCAGACCTTCAGCCTGCAGTGTAGGAGAGGAGGGCAGAAGGGTTAGTTTGCCTTTAGGATAAAGGAATAGGCAGTTACCCAGAGTTGTTTATGGCTTTCAGGGTGTGGTAGTGGTGTTTTTCACTCACTCTGGTCCCTGAGCATTTGCACAGTGTAGGCACTGAACTGATAGATCATTTTGACAGCACTCATTTTGACAAAAAATTAATGAGCCCTGTCTTTGGGGAAGAGGACATAGGCTGATTCCCCAAAATTGTATCTTTCGCCTATGGTGGGAGTGGAGGGTTTGGACTCCTAAAGCAAGTGTAAGCTTGTGTTGAGGACAAGATCATCTTGTGAGCATCAGCTAAAAGCCAGTGCAGGAGAAGCTTGCTTTCTCTCTGCAAACCTGTACTGGCAACCCTGACCAGTGAGGTGGCAGAATCACTAGGGAGAGGGCAATTACTGTAGCAGGTACCTTTCTTTTCCATGGCTGATTTTGCAGCTGTCAGAATGAAGTTGCTAGGTAGTTGTGTTTTGGTCAGGAATGTATCAACCCTCAGCAGCTCAGCTATCGCATCCTTTCCGAGGCAGATAGGATAAGGTATCAATATGGCAAGGGCAAAGGATAGTTTGAGATTTCTGGGTTGAATTCCTGCTCCAGCTAATGACTTGCTGCATATCTTTTTCGAGTCATTGTGATAAAACCAGTCCTGTACCATCAAAGGGTCAGTGGCTGAGGCACTTTTAAACACTATGAGAAACACAAAGGTGTAGTGTTCCTGCGTGCCCGAGGCCACCTCTCACCCCCCTTATTGCCATTATTTTATTTTTCTACTGGGGCTAGGTAAAATGAATAAACTCATGGAAACTGCAGCTGTGCAACAGGGAGGTGGCAGAAACTCCATCTTGCAAGTCCAGGCCTGTTGCTGCCTCCCTTGATTAAGTTGCAGGCCTCATTATGTTAAAGGTAGATAAGGCTTAATGGAGGAGCGATCCACGCAGGCGTGGGGCACAGAAAAGGAAGGTTCTCTTCTGTGTTCCCTGTGAGGCTGTAGAAACAGGGTCTTGCTTGTGTGAAATCTATGGCCTAAAAGCTCTTTCAACAAGATTTCTAGCACATCCTCCCCCTGCCCTATTAACTGCCTGCAAATCATGGGAAGTTCTGGTATTTTCTGGCCACTGAATAATTTAATTCCATTTCAGACTTAGGTACCCAGGAAGGATTTTTTCCCCCTTTGATAGCAGAGAAAGCGCAAAGGATGTTAACTGTGGCCACGAGCGCTCAGAAATGTCCACTGCTAATCCTTGATCCAGCTCACATGAGATGCTTCTAAAAACAGAATCCTTGTACAAAGAGCAACCTGCACAGGAGAAAGGCTGGGTATATTCCCAGAAGCTGATTAAAATAAAATGGAATAATAATCCCTTTGTGCTAAAGGAAAGAATGAAATGTACTAACACACTGCACAGCTGGAGGTGATGCACTGACTCTTCTATCCTTGAATCTGGACAAACTGACTCTAAGGGAGAACTGAAAGGAATTGGGGAGAAGTGAAACTAAATAATGGGACTTCAAGGAAGAAGCAGTAATGCTAAAAATAAATATGCCTATTTAATTGGATATTGCTAAAGGAAGGCAGAGGCTCACACTTCAGGCTCATCACTCCTCCCCTATCACATTTCTAGTTCTTGGGACTTTAAGGTCTCTTCACAGGTATACCCACAGGGAGAAGGTGGCTGAGATAATATGGAAGAGGGAGAGCTACATGTGTCAGAGGATCATGTACAGTCACACTATAGTGTGTGATATCTCTCTGCCCTGTGATACCTGCTGTGCCCGTGCTGTACAGTAGGGACACAGAATGACTGAATGGTTGAGGTAGGAAGGGAAGGGACCTCTGTTTTGCTTAACTCCTGCTGAAAGCAGAGTCAGCTCCAGCAGGTTGCTTGGGACTACATCCAGTGTGATTCAGAGTGTCTCCAAGGGTGGAGACTCCACAACCTGCTTGGGAACCCTACTCTAGTGTTTTATCCCCCTAATAGTAAAAGGGTTTATCTTTCTGCATTAAGTGGAATTTCCTGATCACTTCGTGCTTGTTGCCTATTGTTCTGTCACTGGCTACCTCTGAGAAGACCCTGGGGCCATCCTCTTAATTACCTCCCATCAGACATTCATGCACATCAATCAGACCTTCCCTGAGCCTTCTCTTCTGCAGGCTAATGGGCATAGTTACTGGCATAAAAGAGAAGTGCTTGTAAAATCTCATCCTTCATCAGGCATGGAAAGAGTTAAGTCCTAGGAGCAAGTCCTCCCTTCCTGTCTTAGGAAGGTAAGTTTCCAGCTGGGCTTATCTAGGCAGGTATTTAAAGAGGTGAAGGCCTGCATCTTTGTTTTGCTGGAAGAAAACCGAGCTGGTTTTAAGGCTCTTTAAACAATTGCTTTTTTTTAGAGACAGTCTCCTTACAGAAGCCTGATGATAGGTCTGCTTGCTAGAGGGTGACCTGCTCCTTCAGCTGAAAGCAGCAGCAGCAGCAGACCTACAGACCTGATTCAAAGGGAGAGTTTAAGTTTAGGAAGGACAGCTGGACTTTCTCCTGGGTTTCTCTGGTAAATAATCTAACCTCAGGGTTTTTGTTGATAATTTTCTTCCTAATAAAAGAACTTTGAATTAAGTACCTATCTGACTACGCTGGTCAGACTCAGGACCAAGTATGATTAATGCTAAATGGAAAACAGTTTTAGTACTGTCCCTCCCATCTGCCTGTTTTACTGGGTCTTTTTCTATTTTGCGGTATTTCGAGTTTGGGGATGTTACTCCTTGAAGCGTTGTTCTTATTAACAAGGGGAAGCCGTAATACACCTCAGTTTGCTTGAATGTTAGAGGTCATAGGGCTTGTTTTTTGTGCTCTGAGAGGTCAATTAAGCTGTGAGTGGTGAACTCCTACAATGCTGCCTATGCTGCAGCTGCTTTCCGAAAGCGTCAGCCTTATTGGAGCTCTTAACGTAAAGCACCTGCATAAGCAAACACGAAGGCAACTGGATACTTCAGCCTGGAAAAACTCATGATGCCTCAATGCTCATATGAGAGTCAACAGCAAGGAGAAAATCCACCTCCTGGTGTTAGCTACTCAGGGTTGAGAAATACTCTCCTCAAGTTTTCTGAGCTTCAAAAGTATCATGAGGCAATGGTAGCACAGAGGATTCTCTCAGGCAAAACTCCTGTTTTGGACTAGTCTGATCAGCTGCACTTCATGGTGCTCACTGGTTGGAGGATCACCTCTTAATTTAATTTTTTAAATGACCCCCTGACAATTGTTTGAGGAAAAGAAGTTCTTTCTGCCAAGATCCTGGACTCGTGTTTTGCTAAGCAAATATTATTTGTTTCTGCTGCACTGGAAGAACGACTTGTGCTGGCCTTTTCAAACCCAATAATTTTGAGCATGCCTTTTCAATTCTGGACAAATATTACTGTTTAGCAAATCTTATGTTTTTCTTTCCAGAAATCACCCAGGTAATACTCAAACACAGTTTGTAATGCGACCTACTGAAGCACTGTAGGGTTAATTGCAATTCCTATAACTGTGCTACTTTTCAGGTAAAGCTCAGGAATAATACCAAGGGAAACAAATATCTATGACCTAAAAAGCCTGACAGATGTGTAGACTGGGGATTAAGCAGCACAGTGAGCGCAGTATCAAATTCCATTTATTGCGCCACTTGTTCTAAGCTGCTCCCATTTCTTCAAGTGGGTCTGGAAAGGCCCTGCTGGAAACGGCACCGACACTGCTTCTGAGCGCTTCCTCTGAGGGGGTTCTTTGCAGAGGCTGGTATCTCTATTCCTGCAGCTTGGCTTCTGAGTCAGCTGTGCTGACAGTGGTGAAAGACCGAGCGTATGATGGGGCACAACAGGCAAAGATTCTTACAGTTTTTAAGCTATTAATTGCTGTGGGTTAACTTTTAGTTTCCTCAGAGAGCTGAGGAAAGAGCTCGATGAATGCTTAAATCTGCAAAAATCCTTGCTTTGGGTTGCCAAGCTCCTTCCTCCAGGCTGGGGAATGGATTGGTCAGCACAAGGACCTCTCTGCAGGAGTGCTGGGGAGGGCATGCTACAGGGCGTGTGTGCTTGCTGAGCCATCCCCGTGCTCTTCAGCGATGGCTGCCTGCTTCAGAGATGGGCAGTTGTCCTATATCCAGGTTAGAGATGTTCTAGCTTGCATAGGTGGCTGAATTGTCAGGCATGATATTTGGCCAAGGTAGGAAAGGCGATGAGTCACATCTACTGATAGCTTTTTGCAGCAGGATGTTTGATTAAAACAAACAGTAGCCTTATGCTCACAAAATGAATGGCATAATTAGACCGTATCTGTTTTCTATTACTATGTGCTCTGTTAAAAAAAAAGTGCAGGAAAGATTAATCTACATATTTAAATGAGATGGCATTTCAGTACAGACGTAATGCTGATGACTGTCCCTGAAAAGTACTCTAATTATTAATAGTGCCTGAGAAGAAAAGACTAAAATTGGGTTGAACAATGTGTCTTCATAGGGGAGGTAACATGAAATTTAATGTTGCAGAGACTATGAACTAACCTACTTTGAGCCAAGGTGATAGATACCAAACACAGGTGTGGGAGAAGGCAGAGCTGTAGATGCCCAGAAGCAGACTTCAGCCTGATAGGCTGTGCCATGCTGCCTGCAGAGGGGAAAGGGGCTGCGTTCTCACCTATTGGCTTGCTGTGCCTCCACCAGGATTGGTAAATCATGTGGTTTATGCTGCTGGTTCTTTGCATTTAGGGGATCCTTATGAGAAGAAAGGAGCTGCCAGGCCTCTTTTGCTCCTGTCAGGGATAGAAATGGCTACAACTGCAAGTTGCTGTAATTGGGGTGAGTTATTGGGAAGTGAGCATGGTCCCAGAGATGAGAGAAGGGTCCAACAAACAGCAGTGAAAAGAATTAACAGCCTCTTTTGCCTAGATACCATCATAGGTGACCAGATAATTCTGTCTTCCAATTTTGTTATTCCTTCTGCAGGTACATTTCTATTTCTGGCTATAATTGTTCTAGTGCTGCAAAACTACCCAGAGTGGTACAGTGAGAACCTGACCTTGTCAAGCATTGCATGTACTAGACAGGAAAGCACTGAACAAGCGCTGAACAAGATTTTCCTTTCTGTTAAATCCTAATGACTTTTCTCATCCTTTTTGGTACAAAATCAGGAAGCTTTTGAAGGAGCACAAGGTGAGAGAGAAAGTTGGTTGCAAAACCTTACAGGTGTTTCTTTTTAGTGAGATGGCTGGTCAAGGCTTGGGGTATTCATTGTGTTGCTGTGTTGGAAAGCCACATGTGGGGAAGGCAGTCATAGCCTGTGGTTGCTGTGAAGTGTAGATCACACAAGTTTATTTTTCCAGTGCTTGCAACCCTACACTGATTTCATATGGCTGTCTCACAATGCTTCTCAGTTGCCTGTAAGGAAAAGCTCTTCCCTGTCTTGACATAATAGGTGAGAAAGACACTGATATATTAGAGATGTTAATGTTGTCATGTGCAGAGGAAAAGGATGAGATAGTTTAGAATGCATGAATTCTCATGATTGTTTCTGTCACCCCTTTATGAAAGTGCACATTTCAAGAAGCTGAAACCATTTAGCTTCAATCTTGGCTGGTTTTGCTGTTTGTTTTTGGTGTGGGTGTTTTTGAGTTTTGTTTTCCATGTGGTTGGGTTTGGCTTGGGGTTGGTTTTTTTTTTGTGGCCAGATCATCCTGTGCTAGGCAGTTTAGCAAGAAACCTGAACTTACACAGGTAAATTTAATAGCAACAACAGACAGTGTCTTGAAATGCCAGAGCCAACTTGGGTTTGTCTGAGGTTTCTCTGATTGTGATTGGCCATAAACACATGGTACTTGACCCCTTCTGGCAGCCCAGTGCCCATAGCAGAGCTGTACCTGCCAGAATCCCCTTCTGCTGGTGTCCCAACCATTAAATTTCACAGGAGGAGCTGGGCAGTGTGCACAGCTGCTTCTGCAGTATTGGATGCCAGAGCTACAGCTGAGCTGGGGGCTCCAGTACCGCTCTTGCGTGTACTTTAACACCAAAGCTTTCTCATGCTGTTTAAGATCAGTTGAGCACAACCTGCTGCCCAGCCTGCAGGGACTGCTGTGCTGAAGCTGAGATGAAACCCTGGAGTTGAAGGTGGGGGAATCACCTAATAAAGGTTGTTAAAGGCAAATAGCTCATGATGAGTGTTGGCAAAAGCAATGTTGCCAATGATGAAATTACTTTGACACCCCTAATTAGCTTGCCTAAAGTGTCAAAGCCAATTCAAGCTAATAGTTCAGCTGCATAGTCTTGGATCAGTTGGGGGGAGCTGGGTGGGGAGGAGTGGAGGAAGGAGATTCAAGACTCCACAGGTGAATTTGAACGGAGAAGGTAAGTTGTCTCAGATCATAGCTGAGGCTTTTCAGAGATGCCATCTAAGATTGGTTAGCTCAGCTCTGTACTTCATGTTCATGGCATCACATCTGGAAACAGCTAAACAGGCTTTGAGTTTGTCCATTGTGGGGAGCAGGGCAGGGAGAGACCTGAACAGGCAGAAAGCACAAATCAACAATGTGTGTGGTGATATACCCTGCCCCTCAGTGGGCTGTAGCCTCAAATACACAGTGATAATACTTGGCCAGTGCCAAGTGGTCTCTTGGCTTATTGCTGTGAGTAAGGAGAGCTGCCTTTACCTGAGTAGCAGCTCAGCAGTGCAGGATCACCTCATTCAAATGAGTGGTCCTCCAGGCTCACACCCCTTGGCTGCTCTGAGGGCATAGGCCTGGTAGAAGTGAATGCCACCTCCAGCAGGGACTGTGTCTTTCTGAGGGGCTCAGAAGGTGCCACCTGCGAGATGTGTGTCCTGATTTTTCCCAAACACAAGACCTGGCTAACCTTCTTCTCAAAACAAGGTTAGAGTGAAATATAATCTAGCTTCAAGGTGCATTTACAGGGCTCTGATATGCTGCAAGTGTGTGTAGTGGTTGTGTTTGTCCTGTTTGCGTCTGTGAAAGGACCTGACTTCCTGAACTGGTGTGAATTGTGCAACTGACTTCTTGAAATTCATTTTCTGTAACGGTGCAAGTCAAAGTCTGGCTAAGGTCAGAAACATTGTTAGTAAACAGCATTAATTTATGGGAAGCTGCATGCAGTGTGGTAGCTGAGAAAGGGGTGCATATATACCACAACTCAAATTGTGCTTCCCAGTTACCACGTTTCCAGGTAAACATCTCTTTTCTCTCCCCTCGTCGTGAGGCAAGAGTCATCTTGTACCTATGAATAGCTGTGGAGCAACAGCCGACCTTGTTGTCAACTAAGACAACAAAGTACTTGGCACATCCATGGGTAAGTGTTGTCTGCCACGTGTGCTACATTGGTGAGGGAGGACAGCTGGGTTGGTAGTGGAGGCATTGTCAAGTGGAATGTTCTAAAGGAGAGTATCCAGTAGGTGCAACTGGCTCCAGAAATGTCCCCTCAGATGAGGTGATTGTCCCTGTGCCCTAGCAGAGGAAGCAAGGCACCTGAAAAACGATTTTGCATTTTTATCTTTAAGATAAAACTTACCATTTTTGCTCAGAAAAGTTCCTAAACTATTCCAGAGCTTTGTTAATGACCCCAGCTTGTAGCACGAGGCTTTGCTGAGGTATGCACTTCATCCAGAGGAATCTGAAGCACAACCATTAGTATGAAAAAGTTGGTAAAATAGAGAGCTATTCCTAATGCATTGGGAGCATTGGACATTATCCCAGTATGCATAACACTTAAGCACAAATCTAATTGAATAGTGAGTTTCCTAAGACTTGTCCTAAATCTTTCTGATGGAATGAAATGGGCACATCCAGTAAACGTAAATGAAGAGTTATGTGAAGCATCTGGAATATTTCTGTATCTTTCTAGAAATGCATGTGGCTTCCTTTATAGTCATCTGCTTTAAAGATATGTTAGTTAGGAATGAATGAGTTCAGGTTGCCTCAGGGATGGGGTTGGATGGAAGTTACAGGACAGCAGACACATCTAGCTGGCAGGAATGAGTCAGTCTTAGAAGTCACTACATGGAAGATGAGGCTTTAATGTCAAACAGCTGACAGATGCCAAACACTTTATGATTGCAGGAATATGAAGGGAAATGAAGGGATATTTAGTCTGTGGGAGCTTTTTCAAGGTCAAAATGCAGCATACTCTCAGGATAGTTACTGGAAGAAAAACTGAAAAACAAAATGTGGGACTAGGAATATCAGTATGGAGCTAATCTGCTCTTCTTATTTATATTTCCATTCAGTGTTCGTGCTGTGAACAAATACTGTTTGAAGACTGTGTACTGCTTAGAGTTCACTTTTTCTTGATAAGAACTCCCCGCCCCCCCCCAAAGAAAACCAGTCCTTGTTGTGGCATTGGCCCATGACGTTTTGTCAACTTCAGAATCACAGAATAGCTGAGGCTGGCAGGGGTCCACAGATCAACTAGTCCGACCCCTTGCTCAAAGCAGGTCAGCCACAACTGGTTGCTCAGGACCCTGTCGAGTTGGATTTTGAGTATCTTCAAAGGATGGAGGATCTACACCCTCTCTAGGCAAACTGTCCTAGTGCTTAACCACCCTCAGAGTAAAAAAGGTGGTTTTTTTCTCCTCTTCCCCCTCTTGTGTTCTCTTATATTTAAATGGAAATTTCTGTGCTTCAGTTTGTGCTCATTTCCTCTTGTCTGTTCTGATAGCATTGAGCTGGCTCCCTCTGATTCCTCAAATCATACTTCCCTTGTTCCTTTAATTCAGTCTAACTTTTCAAATACAGGAGGTGACTTTCCTTGATGTGTTCTGCTTATATATTTGGCTAATAGCAGAAATGTAATGGAAGATGTCATGCCCATCTTGTCTGTGTGAAAGTACTACAAATACCTGTGGTCTGATCCTGTTTGGGTTACATGCAAAGGCAATGTGAGAAGAATGCCCTAAGTGCCAAGCTGAAAACTTTTAACACCCATGCAAGATGTTAAGTCATCAGTGTAAAATGCAAGTGTTGGAAAACTAAGTGAGACTTTAAACCTGAAAAGCTGAAAGCTTTACCCTCTTGTAAGAATTATTGCAATATTAAAGCACCCCCTTCCCTTGCTCACCCGCCATGAAGAACTTGATGTTTACAACTGGCGTCCAAAGGAAGGAAGGCATGACCCATAAGAGGAGCACAAGGCAGCTAACAGTCCTCTTTTAGTTGCAAACTGGTGTCTTCCAACAACAGGGAACTAAAAAGTCTACAGGCAAAAAGTACACAAATGGAGCACAACAGAGAGGTGGATCAGACTGCCTACTAAACACTAACAAAAATAACTGCTGGTGTATGCTTTCTGTATGGACAGGCCAGCAAAGATCTTCAGCTGTTTGAACTGTGGTTTGCAGAGAGTTAAAGTATTAAAATCTGTAAGCATAGGTTTCTCCAGTAATTAGCTGAAATGGGTAATAAAAATAAATGTCACTGAGAAGCTCCAAGACACAGTCTATCTGTATTGCTGGTGTGGGGCAGGATGTGATATAAGTTGCTCTAAGTTGTGAACTCCTGATAGGCATAAATATTTCGTTTGTGCGATGCCAAATACTGATAGATATACTATTCGTTTCCTATGGGGGAAAGAAAAGGTCTTTGTGCCTAGAGAGTAAATGTGGTGTGAGAATTTGAATCAAACTTTGTTAGGAACTAATATGCTTGCAGCTAGTAGGGACAAAATACCTTAATGAGAAAGATCTTAAGCCAGTACCCAAAATAACGGACAGTGTATCACAGAATCACAGAATCGTAGGGGTTGGAAGGGACCTCGAGAGATCACTGGGTCCAACCTCCCTGCCAAAGCAGCTCCCCAGCTCATATTACACAGGTCGTTGTCCAGATGGGTCTTGAATCTCTCCAGAGAAGGAGACTCCACCACCTCCCTGGGCAGCCTGTCCCAGGGCTCCCTCACTGGGACAAAGTTCTTCCCCATGTTGGTGCGGAACTTCCTGTGCTCCAGTTTACAGCCATTGCCCCTTGTCCTGTCCCCACAGACCACTGAAAAGGGGCTGGCCAATTCCCCCTTCATCCCATGCCTAAGATATTTATAAACACTAATTAGGTCCCCCCTAAGTCTTCTTTTCTCCAGACTAAACAGTCCCAGGTCACTCAGCCTGTCCTCATATGGGAGATGTTCATAGCCCTTCTCTGGACTCTCTCCAGGAGGTCCCTGTCTTTTTTATCCCAGGGAGCCCAGAACTGGACACCGTGCATTCAGTGTAGTGTATTTCTTACTAGATACTCAAACACTCTTCAATATCTATGGGGAAGCTCAGGCCCTGATCATCAAGATGTGTGCCTAGAAAGATTTGAACTTTTTTTGGCTTTTGTGTCTAAGCTTAAAATACTAAATGTCTGAAAACTATCAGTGATAACCGGCACAAAAATGATCTGCAGCTGGTCAGCCATTGCCTTCTTGGGGTGATTTGCATAGTATTGATAATCACTTAAACGGAACTCATGGAGGTAAGTAACAGTTCATCTGGTTCTTGAAATAAGTTTTACTACTCTGATTACTAGACAATACATTTGTGCTGGGCTTTAGTTGCCTCTGACAGTGGTGAGTGGGAGTTCCCCTTTCTATAGTTGCCTTGTTTTACATGTAACCAAGATGCAAGCTGTTCAGATGGAGAGCCTCAGGCAGCTGTAACTGCAAATGCTACCACAGCAAATGTGCAGATACTTGAAAAGCTTTTTATCTTTTTTTAATGACTTTGTGGGGTTTAACCACACTGTGTTCCCCTTTGGGGCATGACTGGGACAGGTGCAACACCGGTATGAGGAATGTAAAGCTGTAGGAGGGGATGTTCCCTGCCTCAGACACACAAGCAATATTCTATTTAGCATAATAGATATACAAAACCAGATACCCCTGCGACTTATTTCTCACACATACAAGTTAAATTACTTGGTAGCTTTCCTAACAGTGAAGGAAAATGGACTGATACATTGCTTAATGGAAATCTTCCCTACATATTGTTTGATCTGCTAAATAAGATACTGTTATTTATGGCCTTCCCTCTTGAGCTGCAAATGAGGCTTAGACGGGAAGCAGGACAGGAAATTAAAGACAGAAACAGTCCATTTTGTTCTCATTCACAAGGTTTCCCACAAGAATCTTAATAGAAGGTGGATTATCCTGTCTCGGTCTAATCTTTGAGCCCAGCTAGGGGAAACCATGCTGCAGTTTCAGGAGGGAACTGCTCCAGAGTGGTGTTTCTGTAGATGGCAGAGGAGCCATGCAACTGTCAATAAGCAGCAGTTCACCCTGATGCTGGGGAAAGGAAGCCCAAACAGAAAACACTGTTGACAAATTGGTAGTTATTTAAAGGGTACATTTTGTAATGGTATAGCTGTGTTGCAGTGCAGAGTCTTGCCTAAGGTGTTACTAGCTGATACCTTGCTCTTTTATCAGCTCTTGCTGTTTCAAAGGTAAATCCCCCTAAGACTTCATCTCAGACTTTTAGCACATCACCTCCCCATTTTTTCCTGACTCCACTTTCTCAGAAATTGTTGTCTTTTTCCACGTCCCTCTTTTTCCAACAGTAAACTCTCTTTTTGTCCCTGGTGTGCCCTCTGTGTTGAAAAAATTTTTTCTGGTAAGAACAGAGCTGATTGTGTGTTTTCCTTTGCCATCCTCCACATGTCCATCTCCCCGCCCCCTCCTAACATTTTCTGCCCCTTTACAAGGGCTTTATTTACCTTTGGCAATGTCCTCTTTGCTCCAGAACTACCATGTTCTAGATAATGTATTTTTCCACTTGGACTACTAAAACTGGGTCATTTCCAGTTGTGATATGAAACTGATGTCATGCCTTGTAAGTGGTACAGCGTAGCACTAAGATCACTTATCTCTTGTTTCCAGTAGGAAATTTTGTTCAAAGAATGGACTGGTAATACCTGAGCACCTGGAATAAACCTGAAAGTGTGAGCTTCAATGCAGATCATTGTTGCTATGGGACAAGGGCAATATTGGTATATAGCCCAGTTACTATAACTCTTTTCCTGGAAGTATCATACTTCTTACATTGGAGACAACCTCCAAAGTCAAGTCATTATTCTCTTTACTAATGATAGGACTGATGTGGACACAAACTGAAAAAGTAATGCTTCATCATGCAGGCTGCTTCAAGCTTTTTTTTTTTTTTACCTATCTCTGGGCTTTCGTTACATACAGACCCCAAATAAAATACTGGCCCCAAATAAAAAAGGCCTTACTGATGTAGAAGGGATGATCGCCTTTGGTGCCAATGTTAACCTCCCTCCCTGGGCTCTGTAGCCTGGCCTGGGAAGGCTACAGCCCAGAACATCTGGTTTTTTCCCCTCCTGAGCTGCTTGCTGCCAGAGCAGGCAGCCTGCTACTGTCATAGGCACATGTCTACTTTGCCAATGCCTTCAGCTAGCTTTGGCTCTATTAAATATTTCCTGATCCAGTATTGAGAATTCATCTTTTATGTTGGAGCTTTCTTTGTATTTTACTTGTAAAGATAAAAGCAATGGAGTCTTTTCTTATGGAACCTTTGACCCCCAGCATCTCCGAGTCGGGCATCTCCCCTGCTTAAAGTATCCTGATGAAAATAATTTGACAAGGTTGAAGGCTTGCCTCTTTGATAAATTACCAGTGCACAGCAGGGGATTCAGCCATGGTCCATTTCTCTTCTTATTACACTTAAAATAACAAGATTTTTTTGACTGCATGTGCTGCAGGAATGAGGGCTCAAAGGCTGAAAAGACTTGCAGTATGTGATGAAAACAGTTAATGTGGGATACATTAAAAAATTAACCCATCTGCACTTGGAAAACATTGTTATATAAATAGAATATAATGAGTTTCAAAGGATATAAAAATGCTGCTTTATATAAAGAATAGGATTTTTTTTTTTTAATATAAAGTGACTGGAACTGACTGTGCTTTGAAAGATTGGTGGGGATAAACAGCATTTTCCTCAAATCCCTCTTCCTTATTTTCTTTATTCCACTATAGCAGAGAAGAAACAGTTTTCTTTGTAATCATGGCTATGGTTGCTTTTATGATTCTGGTTATTGAATTTAATTTGCAGTAAGACCTTGAGAAGTAACTTAGAAAATAGTTTTCTCTTGATTTTGAGCTCTTCTGTAGCTAGAACCTGTTAAATAGGTCAGTATGTTTTGTATTTTATTTGAGGGTTCTGTAATTAGGTTCTTGTCTGCCAGATGCAAGAACAGAAAAGTGGGTTGTTGTTTTGGGTTTTTTTGCTTTTTCATTGATTTTCTTCAGCACTTTCCTAATTTAATTTTTTTCAAGGCAATTCCAAACGCATGATGTAGAGTTACAGCCGTTTAAAAGGGAATTCCAATGTCTAAAGTCTAAAAGTTTAATGTCTTTCTGAAGAGTGCAAAGCAATTTAATCAATCAACATATGTTGTAATATCAGGCATGTGATACAGCAAAGTCTGAAGAGAAGCTTTTGCCCAGGATACATCAGAAAATTCTTTTTACCATGCTCTCAAATATGCTTCTTTCTTCTAAGGCAGAACTGAATAGTAGTGGCAGTAAGAACTATATTCCCACACGAGGAGATGGGATAGCAAGTTTACCCCTTTCTCTGTGCTTTCCATCAGTCCCTTTTCCTCTTTTACTATACAGCCTTCTCAATCTGTCTCATTGTGCCCTCCTCTTCATCTCTTTGATTATGTGAGGGCTACCTGAGGTAGTTGGACACTTCAGGTGTAGGCTATATGCAGAAAAAGAGTAATCTAAAGTTGACACCTATCTATGTAGACTTAGAGTGGATATGTATTTGGCTGAGTAACCTGAAATGTTTTACAGATTGAGACATAAGAGAAAGGGAAAGTAGTATATATGTGCCATAGGTCTCAAAAGAAAATGTAGGTATAATAGCAGCAACAACAGAAATCTGGGTCTACTGAAGGGATACTTAGGCCTTGAAGCAAAACATGAAACATCCCCAAGTGAATTACTTGGGAACAGTTTTATAAAACAGCTAATGAGAAAAAGAACATTTTCTCATGGATGCATCATAAGAAAAGCTGGGGATCGACCCCAGTTTAATTCATGTTTAATGACTGGGTTCTGCAAAGCTACAGAGTTGTTGTATAAACTCCTCACATGGCCCCAGTGACTGATTTTTGAAAATGTGGGGGACAATTTTCCACTTTATAAGGAGCGGGTAACATCCTGCAGCTTGGCTTGTTAGTGGCACTTACACGTTTAGTAGTGGTAGGTGCTGGGAGACTTGTTAGCCACACAAACATGGTTAAACTAACACAGGCCTGTGCTCCCAGAAGTTCTGTAAACTACAAAAGAAGGGGTGATAAAAAGATGTAAATAGAAGGGAAAAAGATCTAGTACATTACTAACAGCTTTAGTCCTACAGGTTTCTTCTACACCATGTCTTCTTCAAACCCACAGAAATATAAACAAAATCCACTGACTGAGTAGGACTCACTGAGGTATATGAAGCAGAAAACATTTAATTAGGAAACTAATGATATTAAAGTACATCTTAAAACACAATTATTGACCTCCTAATTTAATGAAGCATTGCACCTTATTGAAACAAGCAGTCTGTGCAACAGAGAAGTGTAAGAAATAAAAAGAGGCCTCCTAGCTTCTGTTAATTTAAATTCCTGGTGAGGAAAGGTGGTGGAGGTGCTGATTCACAATGTGCCTTCACCAAATCTTTTTTTTCTCATCTCCAACCTGTCTCCTCCAGTTTCTGAGCCTCTCTATATTGATACCCATAAATGTTTTGCATCATAACAATTGATAAATGTAACAGAATTTTACTCTGTAAGTACGAATGGGAAGCACACAGCCAGGCTCTGTATGCCTACTCAGTCTGTATGGAAGCAGATTCATAATTGCTGCTGAATAAGACGAGACACCAGTGCATTGTCATGATTAATTCAACAAAGCTTACTTAGAAATGACATCACAAATGATAGCTAGTGGCATGTTGTTTCACTCTTTTAAGTTTTTATATTAGATGTTACCTTTAAGGAAGAACAGAGGAATGAAAGCCTGTTTTTCTGTCAGTCTGACATAAAATGAGAGGCTGCATTTGCCTGACTTTTCCCACAGCGGTGCTCAGGTGTGTCAGTTGCTCAAAGCAGTTTTGGCCTGCAAAGGAGAGGGTAACAGCTACCCCCCTGCAAGATCAGGGATTGAAGATGAGTATGAACGCCTATTTTATTCATGAGTCCACAGGGGTTACATCGTGACCTAGCCAGACTGCCAGCACTACCTGGCTTACTTGGGATGTTTTGGAATTAACTGTTGCATCATGCCTGGGCCGCAGTATCCTGCCTCCATGTGTACCCTGGTCAAATGTTTTGAAGAACACTTTGCAACTGTAACTATGTGCCTGTCAGCCACTTGAGTCTGTGAACTGCTGGTGTTTCTTGGTGCTGCTTTGACTTACCAAACAGGTTCTTGAAGGAAGGTTGGCAAAACACTCTGGTTCAGCAGCTCTGCAGTTAACATACTTCCCAGACTTCAACAAAACTGTCGGACGATTGGACCTGCCCCATAAACAAATGAACTTGATATAAAACTGCTTTTAACCTGCCATGTAATGTTTTTGTGGGGGAAATTGCCGAATCCTCATTTCACATAAACAGATATATGAGTCATTACAGTTGAGTATGTTTATTGTACATGGCAGTTCTTTTCAAAACACACATGTTTAAACAGATGGCTTGTGTTGACTATTAATGCAGTTCCTGCAATTAAGTTCACTCTGAACGAAATAGACAGAGTCTGACATTCTATTGACATCAAAGCTGGTGTATTGCATCTTCTCTCTATGAATGTTCAAATTCAGAACTGCTACTCCAGCCTTACTGAAATGTCAACTGTGATAAGACACGATGTAATTGAAGAGAAGAGATAAGGTACCTGACTTCTTGCTAATTTACTTTTTGACTTGGATTTACTATTTGCATATCCACACTGTTATGTTTTAATGGTAAAAATCAATGTTTGAGCAAATTACTATAAATAAACATAGCAGGAGGGTGTAACTTGACTCTCTATTTCTATAGATATGGTGGGCTCAAAGCACAGGCAAGTTACCTTCCACCATCCAGGGAACCCAGATGCGTGTTGATGCTGTGCCCCGCTCACTGTACTGCCTGCTGAAGCAGTTGCATGGATTAGAAGTGCTGCTGTCAGGTAATGGTCCTGCAGGTGAGGCAGCTGTGCCAGAAAATAGAAATGGCCATGTACCTGATGAAACCCAAAGCTCTTCTAGTGCACCACAATAGCAAATGAGGAAGGAGCGTGAGAGCGGCTCAGGTGACACAGCCCAGACTACAGACCTGAGGCTGCTTTGGGGCTTCCTGACCTACAACCCATTTTGTTGTGTTTAATAGCACCTGGCAGGTTTTTCCTCTATGAATGTGTCGCAGAGCTCTTGGAATTGATGCAGACATTTATTCCTGTAGCAAAGAGTTTCCTCTCAGCTGTGTGTTATGTGAAGAAGTGTCTCCCTCTCTTTTGAACTTGCCACTAGCTTCATTTGATGAAATGCAGGACTTGCATGGGAAGAAACAGTGCACAGTTGTTCTCTATTTGCTGTCTTTGTGTTACCTGTAAGTCTATTCTGTCATCTGATCTGTTTTGCAGCCTGAAGAGTTCTATGCTATTTCTGGTATGGAAGTTTTGTACCTGTCTTGATCACTTTTTCTTCTATTATCTCATCAGTATTTAACTTACCTGTCTTAGTCATTTCCACATGAACTTCTCTAGCAGGTAAAGTGTTGGCCCTGAAGCTGGAGTCTCATGGCAGCGTTTCAGTGCAGTCTCCAGCCCCCTAAGACCTATTTAGGAGATGTCCATTGTAGCTCCTGGAGTGACATAAAGTATCAGGGATGGTTAGACTTAGTGAAGGAGAGTGGCTGTTTAAAACAGCTTAACAAGCATGTCATGTCTATTAGATATGACTTACCTTTTCCTCCTCCTTTTGTACTCTCCTAAAGCAAATTGCATCTTCTGCTGCTTCTATAATATTCTTCTCTTAAATTTAGCAGTCAAAAAAACCCCATCACAACAGGCCTTTAACATATGTCTTTGGATAGAGAAGTTTTCAAATGTCTTTTTGTTATTCAGTAGTAACTTTCTAAACATGCATACACAGGAGTAGCTTTGTTACAGCACAAAGATGTGGAGTAGTTAGGCTACTTTGGGATCTGCTCTAGCAGGGCCTGCGACACACATTCTTGGAAGGCCTCCAAGTGTCATTGCATGATGCTGGACAAGGCTGAGGTTGAAGCAGAACAAGGTCCCTTTTATTTCCAAGCCTGGCACATCTTCAACATTACAGGGCTGGCACTGCACAGCAGTGAAACACTGCCTCCATGCTGAAATACCACCGACTGTTGGAGAAGAGAGCTCATTTTCAGTCACAGTAATGAAATACCCAGACAGTCATATTCCACAATCCAATTAAGCCTGAACAAGAGGAGACACTTGATACCTACAACTAATCATCTCTCTTTGAGTGGTCATTGCTGGAATTGAAAAAAGCCCACAGCATTTCTGGGAAAGCCCTAGGAAAGCTCTTTCAGGAACAACATGCAGTGCTTAACGTGTCTTCCAATTTATTTTTTGTGTAGTGTTAACAGAATTTGCACAACAGGAGTAAAAGGGACAACCATATCTCCCATTGCATAAACTCTGTGAGCTTGCATTTCGATGTATATACTGCAGTAAATATAAACTTTACAGAGTTGTTATTCCAGCACTCCAGAGCAGTGTTCTGTTAAAAAAAGAAAAGCAACTCAAAACCACCCCCCAGTAAAAAGACCCAACCCCCAAAAATACCATAACCATACATACACACAAAAATCCCAAACAAAAAAACCCCCCAACAAAAAACCCCCCAACAACACCCACTCGCAGAGCCCACCTGAACCCAAATACACCATCCCACCCCCCTCCTCAATCTCCCATCCTCCCTCCTTTCAGAAAGCCAGTGAAATAGCTCGGCTATAGCAGATTTGCTCTCTAGAGGTTACAGCTAGCATTTTAGCTGACAGTGAGCTCCAGGAAGTAAGTCTTAGACCCAAAGGGAGGAAAAGCCTGGATGCTTTTCCAGTAAGAGGTAACTACAGCAACTACCAGGTATGGCTATTAGCTCCCTGCAGAAAGAGAGAAGTAAACTTAAGTCATGCTGCAGCTTGATTAAATATTTGTGAAGCTGATTTAATGTCCTTTCACCAAGTGAGTGTATAATGCTTTAAACAGCTGTGTAAAAATAACCTACAAAACCAGATTTTTTTTTGATAACTTGAAAAATGGCTCCAAAGCAGTACAGGTAGTGTACAGACACCAGAAACATTAGGGAGTTGATTACAATTGTAGCTCGTAACCCTGGGTATTCATGTTACTTGATATGAGAGCTGAATTTCAGTCATTTGTAACTTTGTCAAATTATAAGTGTTTGGCATCGTGTTTTCTAGCCTGAATGTTGACCTCAGGCTGTGTTTTAGTGAGAAACATTGATCAAAAGGCACAGCCTTCTCTAAGTATTTAGTTTAGGAATGAGATCTTGGGTTTTAATGTGTGTCCCAAAAAGCTTGGAAAAATTATTTAAATACTGTATTAGCATGGCTCCTGCAGCAGGGATAGACCTCTTGGTGTTCTGCAAGCTAGAAAGCTTTGATGAATTGCCATTTGCTCCATGCAGGCTTAGATCTTAGTTGGTAAAATCTTGATATGTCTTGTTTTGTGCACGCTTGCTAAAATTCACTTTTCATGTATCTGATGAGGCTGTGTGTGTATGAACTCTTAAGAGTAATTAAGCCTGACACAGCTCATGAATACTAGTGTAGATGTTCCCTATCAAAGCTGCTCTGGCCCAGCACAGAGCTTGTCTTTTTTATGTTTACATTGATCCTCCTGCTAGATAGAATTTAATGGAGGTGTGAGAAGAAGGAGGAGGGAAGGCAAAGGGGAGGGAGGATTCAGAGAGCTGTCAGGACATGATGGCTCTCTGCAGGAGTTGGTAATGACTTTGGTAAGATAGTGGGGGCTGAGGGGAACTGGAACCAGGTGGCTAAGGAGTCAGCAGGAAAACAACTTGAAGAACTCGTGCTTTGAGAAGGCAAAAGAAGAGGAACAAGAGAGTGAAACTAGGAGAAGAGGCAAAGCGACAGAGATTTGAGGTACCACAGCTGCACTGGTCAGACTAAGGACCAACAGCAGCGGTGTCTCAAGCAGCGAAACAAGTTTACAGGTTTTGAGGATTAAATATCCTGGGTCAATATATATATCCCAGGATATTTAATATATGTATTATAATATATATATATGTGTGTGTGTTTTCTGAAAGTTCAGTTCTAAACCAAGCTATTTCAAAAGAATAATATTAACCATAGCTTGATTCCTACCATAGCAGGAAGCACACAGACCTTTCCTGGAGCAGAAGTTTCCCAAGTTATCTCTGAAAGATGTTGGAAGAAGAAAAAGGTTGGTCAAATTTGGGGGGATGCAGCCTGGATAAAATCACTTAGAGATAATCTGATGAACAGTGCTTGTTAGCAATGAACGACTGCAGGTCGCATGCATTCATTTAAGGATTCTCAAATCCAAGTTATGGAGGAAAGTGAAGGAAAAATTATTAGATTTTGGTAACCAGTATTTTTGAATTTTACCCTCTACTATGTTAAACAAATGATAAAGTTGTGCTGATGCCTTGTTTTCAACTTCCATTTCCTCATCCATGAAAAGGTAAAACTAATTTGCTGAGAGATTATAGGGTAGTTAGGATATGTTGATTTAGGCAGTGATTCAGCTTCTGTCTGACATTAAATATCAATCTCTACTTCCTTTTGTATTCCTTGTGAATAAATGCAAAAAACTTTCCAGAGCCACACAGCTAAGTTATGGAGCCTTGCAGATAAAGCAAATGAGCACTACTCTTACAAAAAAGTTATCTTCTGCTTTAAAACAGCAGCTCTCAGTCTAACCTCGTGACTGCTGAGCATTGGTAGGATTCCTGGTCTGTGCTTCCATGTCCTGTGCTGCTAGCTATGAGGATGGGGTGTCATCAGGTGTTTGTTTTGCTTGTGGTTTTTTTTTCCTTTCCCCCCAACATTTGCTACAATAGAGCAGATTTTGTTTTCCCTACCTAGCATCAATCTGTCTGCATGTAACAGGGCACCAACTGGTTTTGGGTTTTTTTTCTTTGCTTGTATGCAGAGTATGAACTGTCATTCAGAGAAAGACGTCTTGTCAGGCAGCCTCTGTGTGGGTGTTTTTGGCATTCTGGAGGTGCCCTCCTCCTTCTTTATGTCATTTGGCTTTGGCAGTTCTGAGTGTGTACAAAGAGATGCTGCAAGCAGGATATACACACCTTCAAGGTACAAACCAATTACTGGTTGTCTTATGCACATATTTGATACATGGGACTGGCAAGTTCCCAGGCTAAGGAGAACTGGCACTGGGGGTGCACAGGCACCATGGGCCTCCCTTGTTCCTTGGGACAGGCTTACCCTCAGAGGTGCCGAGTTGCTATTCTTGATCCTGTTTTTTCTTTAGGGTTTATGCTTTTCCAGGAAGTGACCTTCCCCATCTCAACAGTGTTGGCTCTGCTTGTGACTTTTGTCTGTCTGATTTTGTCCAGCAATAGTAGACATACTGCCTCATAGCTCTTTCTCACAATTTAACAATTTTTTCAGAAGCCTGAGTGTGCATTATGGTGTTGTGCTGTGCAAAAAGGAGCCTGAGATTATGGCAAGCAGAGCCAAGAGGAGGAGAGTAACAGTGGAGGCACTGCCATGGAGACTGTATTTCCATGGTTGTGTCCTGACCAAGTTGGTCTGGGAAATGTGGCACACCACTCTGCTACTGTGCTAGCACAGAGCTAAGGGCCCATAGCTTGGGTTAGGTATGACTGCACAAATAACATTTTGGAGCATCATTAGTGATGGCCAAAGTTCTCTCAATTGTCTAACAGTGAGACAGGCCCTAAAAAAACCTGTTACTGGACAGTTTCTGTTCACATTAGCAAAAGAGTTATTTCTAGGAAAGTGCACATCCAGCATTCTTGATGCAGCACAGAACAAAAAGTTTCCCTAAGCACTGCAAACTTAGGGACAAACCTGAGCTCACAGCGAAGGAAAGACAATCAGAGGATGTGACAAGCCTGGTAAGTATTCATGAGTATTTAAGAAGAGCCTATGCCAAGCATTTCAAATTCTAGTTTTATGTTGTAAAACCTGGTAAGTCTTGTGGAGTTGTTCGGGGTTTGTTTTGTTTTGTGTGGGGTTTTTTTTTTTTTGTTTGTGGCTTGCTCTGGTTTTTTAATGCTAAGTATGTCAGCACTGAAATCTTTTGAATTAAAATGCTATGCTTGAAGTGATGGGAGTTAAAGTAATATCATCCATCATAAAATCTGAATGGTGACCAAGAAATGAGAACAGATGTGAGACTGAGAAACTCAAACTGCCTGGACGTATTGAGTAAATGCCATTCTGGGATACGGGGCACAATAACTGCTTCATTCTTCTGGTAGCCAGAGACCTGGAGCATGAGAAGTCAGTGCTGACATACTGCTGACCAGTGTGCAAGAGCTGTAATAATGAGTGAGTAGTTGTGATTTGCAGTAGAGACCTTCATATACTCAAATATCAACCTTTAATGAGGAAAGGACAGATTCACTACAGTAATATGTAATGGCAGACAAATGAGAAGGCTTGTCAAAAGAAAATTTAATTTCTGCTCTTTGCAGAGAGCATTTAAAGATTTATCTATAAACGGAACTATGTGAAATGGTCAGGATCATACAATTCTCAGTGCTCAGATGACAACTGGACAGCAGATTGCTTGGAATTACCATGTTCCGTTTTCTGTCATGCCTCATGGCTATTCTGTGCCTATGCTCTGGCCAAAACCAGTTAGACAGCACACCTGACACTTGTGCTCATCCTTCTATATTGAAAAATGTAAATCTATCTTACTTTTACTTCACTTAGTCTTGCCACTTAAAAATCTTACTCACTGGTTACTCCAAACACAGCCTCTTTTTAAAGGAACTCATTCTGTTCATAGTTGTTGCACATTTCTTACCAATTGCCAGTGAAGCACAGTTCCTGCCAAGCTTCAGGGTAAGAGGAACATCATAAATTGCACTTATGTGAGGAATTACATCACGTTGCTATGCTCTTGAACCAGTCATGAAATATTCCCTTTCTTTCATAGAAGTCTTTGATCTGCTTCCTGGGAATAAAAACAGAAACCCCACCGTTTTTAGTCTTTCTTTGTCACAGAGCAAGACTTTTTTATTATTAATTCAAGTTCATTAAAAAGCATGGCAATTTATCTGATATTTCCAGGGACACTTATGGCTGTAAAAATTGCAATTGATTGCTAGGTGCAAAACACAGACACAATCAATAGAGGAAAACACATAGCTAAAGAGAAACTCATCTTTAGAAACACCAAAAGTGTAAAGATTTGGCACTGGGTTGTTGACCACTCCCATTTGTGCTCATGGGAGCAAAAATAGGTCCTGTTCTATTACATAGCTTGTCCAGAGCCTCACTGGATGAGTATGCACCTTATCTTCAACCAGGGTCATACTCTGCCAGCATTGGCATTGCTAGCTCTTTTCCCTCTATTACATTTGTGATACCTATGAAGAAAAGCTGTACCCCTATCACGCTTCTGTTTGCTAGCCAAGTTCTTCTATTCTTCTCCTGTAAGATATGCTCACCTGTCCTCCGATCATGCTAGTGGATACTTTCTAATTCATCTTTCTTGACAAGGGGTGATATACTAAGAGGTCTTTTTTTTTTTGAAAGTCCTAACTTGTGCTTCACAGGGCTATTAAATATGAAGGCCTAATTTAGTTCTGTGTGCTTTTTCCTATTTTATTATTTTAAATGAGAAAGGTAAATATTAGCATCGCAGAAACACATCACATAGGCTCAACTACTGTAAACTTGAAATGAACAATATTATAATCAAACCAAAATGACAGCTGAGATTAGATCATGTGCTACCAATTATATCGGCTTAGTTCACCAGTTTATGAAGTCATAAAGCTAGTACAGTGTGTAATCAAACTGTGTGCCCAACAAAGAGAAGGACTGATATTTGCTAATTTTGCATCAGGTGTTTGAAAGAGGAGTTGTTTCCTTTTGGTAAAGGCCTATCTGTGATAGAGGTCTTTAGCAACCTAGTGCTTGCCAGTGCCAGGGTTCACTGAACAAAGGACATTGCCTGGAAGAGATGATAAAGTCCATTTAGCTAGTCTTAAGGAACTAGAGAGATCTAAGCAGGCCCATTGCAGTTTTCTGCTTTGACGCTTCCACCTGAAAACTTCATTGCAGTTGCAGGACCATTGTTTACCCTCCTTGGCTATCACTTGCCTTTACCTGTATGAGGAAAAAGCTTGCCAAGGGTTTTGCAACAAGGTTAGTTTCTGAACCAGCCTTCGGACTAGTCAAGATGGCCTACTTTCAGACAGCTCTTTTTTTATCGCAATTTAAACACCAGGATTATGATCTGGGGTTTGCTTTTCAGCTAATTGTGGAGCTTCTCTACAAACCAGTACTGTCTGATCTTCTGCACTGGCTGACAGTCAAGTCAGCTATGTACTTTGGACACAAACTGTGTGACCCAGTCAAGTGGGAAATCTTTAAACTGAAGTCCTGCTCAGAGCCGATCTGCATCACTCTATGCTGAAGAAGAAAATCTCATAAAGGATCCACATATTTTTTGTCATCTACTGAGAATCATACAACTAGATTTAAAAAAAAAAATAATCTGAGAACATAAAACATGTGCCAAATGTATTTCTCAAGATAATTCTTCTGCATTCACTTAAGTTTTCCAATTTCTGTATAATCTGAACACCCATTTTCTTTTATAAAAAATAATTCTAAAATGTTGGAAGTATGTATTTTCTAAGTTGCCATCTCTTGTTTTCACAGTACATAAATGGGTCGTATTTTGGAATTTGGCTTATTTCAGATCCTAGTCTAACCCTGTATGGTTATATATTCTCAGTGCTTCTTAAAGATACAATACGATTAAGTGTTTTTCAAAGTATTTTGTAAGTGAAAAAATGTGTGCTATGCAGCTTAATAGAATTAACTAGGAAAGATAAAAATAGGAAAAAATATTTTTCCAGTTGCAGCCTGAAAAACTCATTTCTGATTGAGCTGACTGATGTAATTATTAATTATAATATGCTTTTATCCTTTCCTGACTACACCAATTCCCAGAAAAATTGTAAGTGGTGCTTCTGCACACAGTTTAACTCCCTAGTAAATATACCCATCTGCTCAGTGTTTTCCTTCCTGCATAACTTTTGCCTCAGTGGCAAAAGCAGCTGACTGAGGGCATTAGGTAAGAAAGACGTCTGTTCCTACAGATTGTCTTGTTATAATGAAATCGGAAATCAGGTGATGTTAGTTCTATCAAACAATACCTATGTTGACAAATGCCAGCTGTAGTTCAAGGATTTGGGTGACAGGAAGCGTCAGCACCTACTACCTTAAGTAGCTAGGTGCCAAGGAACATTTTTGTTTACTTCTATAAAGCTCTACTTTGGAGAGGGTTTCAAATGGCAGTATTTTTTCTCAAAATTGTCTATTCTGTAAGTAAAGAAAATCTGATGTGGTTTGGGGCCAAATAGTGTCATGGAAATGGTTTTGACTCCACTGATTTCAAATATTTTTCTTCTTCTCAAGTAGCATCATCTTCAGATTTGGCTGTTTTAGTGAAAGAGGTATACATAGAGTGTTCATATGAAGTTTAGGATAGTGGAAGGATCTTTCTAAACACTGTTAAAGACTGAGGGTGGGTTCCCTTTCCTGGTAGTGACAAATAGCACAAGTAGGATGCTAGCAAAATTTAGCTCACACAGTTACATATACTCAGTGGCTCTGTACTTTGTCCATAAAAATCTCAAGCTCCCAGTTTTACCTGTGGGAATTTTCTTATGGCAGTTATCAGTTTCACAGGTTTCACAGCCTCTACAGGGAAGAAATTTAATTGCAGGTCAGACAGTTTCCACACCATAGACATGGTTTGCATGCTACTCTCAGGCTATTATCCTAAAATACTGAATACAGAGCCTGATCTGCTCGTTGCTGGAACAGCAAGTATTTGGTGTGCCCATATCATGTCTCTTCTCATAATGTGAAAATAGACAAATTACAGAGAATGTATGTTAATGTGTTTATGTGTTCTCAGGTGCCTTGATACTCTTTGGAGAGGACTGTTTCACCAGTGAGTTTGCCAGCTCACATGTTGCATTTTGCTTGGAGGCTGTGCATCTCCACACTGACTCCAGCTTCCCTATGAGAGAGCACAAGCCATTGTTCATGAGATCAGGAGATATCTGCCACGTTTGCCAGTCCTTGGTTTAGAAAGTGAGGACTGGCTGTTCTATTGTTACTAAATGCTTCCCATTTAATGGGGAATACAATTTTGAAACAAATGGGTGTCTCCTGTAAACCCAGAGTAAATCTTATCATGCTGTGCATTTTTGAGAACAGGAAGTATAAAGGGAAAAAAATATTGAAATGACAAGGACTGTCTGCTTCTCAGAATTGCAGCAGAAACATTTAATGTTGGGTCAAAGCCTGTATCTAACTAGGACAGAATTCAGTGTTATAGAAAGGTGAATGAGTTGAATAAGGGCAGCATGGGCAGGCAGGCTACAAGATGTGCTGGAGATTGCTATTTAGAGGTTTCAGCTGTGGAAAAACAATTTATTTTGGTATTATTATCAAACATTTTTATGATAATATTTTAATTGTTTTCATTATTATTTTTATGGTATAATAATAATTATATTACTATTAAATATTTAAAAACTTAAATTAAAATAGACAAATGTTTAACCACTGCTAGGTTTTTGATCTAGCAGTGGAATTCAGATGGATTCCTCTGCCCACACAGTTAATTCATTTCTGTGACTAGCATTTGGCATAGTGTGTAAGGTAACAGGGCTTTTGATGTGTGTCTGTATTTCAGGACTGCTGCTTGGAATTTTTAAATTGTATAAACAAAGAAATTTCTTTTTCAAATGTCTGATTTGGACATACTCCTGCAGCACAGCATGGGAGTGCTTAATTCATTTAGATGTTTAATATTTAACAGAGTGCTGCTTTGTTATAGTAACAACAGGAAAAAAGTACGTATCATACGGTTCATTGCTGTCAAAATTAAAGATGTAGAACCATGGTGAGCAAAGGCTCTCATCTGCCAAGAACAACCTTTCACCTAAAAAAAACCTCACTCACCTGTAGAAGGTAGTTGCTATGCTATTATTTTTATTAGGTATTATTAAATTGCTTTTACTTCCTTCTGATAAGGGACAGCTTACACTACATACAACAGTTTAAAATACAATTTGTATCCACAAGCTGCAGTCTTTCCAAGTCACGTATGTCGACTATTCAGGGGGTTAATGTTTCATGAGAAAAGCAAGCTTATGAAATGAGGCTAAATCTATAAATAGCTTTATTACTGAAAGCTGGTGTTTAGGGTTGTGGAATATGCTGAAAATGGAGGGTTTACATTTCCTAGTATTTTCTACAAATAGTTAACAAATTAGGTAGTCTAGGGCAGGTTGCCTTCACTTCTTCCTAAGCAGGTTGCAAGAGCTGTGAGGACAATTCCCCTTATACCTAAGAAGTCAGGAAGACTAGAATACAGCTAGAAAAATTCAACGAAGGACACAGTTAAAAAAATCAACTTGAGTTGGATGCTGTGAAATAATTTGATTCTTTGGTGGGTTTTTCTCTCTCTTTATATGGAAAGCTTTTTATTCCTATTGTAATGAAGCACAAGGAGAAGGAAGTGGCACTAAGTTGTAGGAGAGCTGTGACAAAGAAGCAGCCCCTCTGCTGAGAAGGACGAAGGTAAGGAACAGAGCAGTAGAGATGGTTTCCCTGAGTTTTCTCTGGCCAGGGTGATGTAGTTTGATGCTGGAGGCATGTAATAAAGAGGAAACATGAGAGCTGGCCCTCCCCCACACAAGGGGACTAACCCCGGCATTTAATGGAGAAGAGCAGAGGCTGTTGTGTCCGTGGTCTTTTTCGGACCTCTGAGGTGGAGATGCTATCACTTGGCACACTTTTGTTTCTCATGGCAACCACTGGGATCAGTGATGAGCTCCCAGATTAGTGCTCAGATATTTGATCATTAGATTCTGTAGAGATAGGATATCAATCTGCCTAGACTACGCTGTCATCTAATCCTTCCTGACTGACAAAAGTAGCCATTACCAATGATGGTCATACTGTCCAGCTTTGGCTTATCTGCAGATTTCATAAGTACCTAGGTTGTTCTGGAACTTTAGCTCTCCCTGTTATTAAATATTAACTAGAGTGGACATGAACAGCATTCCATGAGGAACACTGTTGTTATGAAAAACTATCATTTATGTGACGGATTCTTTTTCCATCTTCAAAATTTCTGTTTGACCACAACCTGTTAAAATTGCCTCTTTATCCACTCCTATGTATTCTTGTCCACTCTATTTTAATGCAATGATTTTAAAACAATGGAAATGTTTTGAAAGTATAAGCAAACTTTAAATATTTCTAAAATAGTCATTTGCCTCTGGGCACTGTATCAAATGCATTGCTTATATTTATCTTGATTAGCTCTACTAAATTCTTCTGGTCTGTGGAGCTATTTATCCAAAGGAAGACAGAAACTGGTATAACATAATCTACTGTTGATAAATTTATATTGCAAATTGTTCTACTCTGGGGACTATGGCTTAATTTCTTTGGATACCTACACCACATCCTCAGCCTAGAGTTTCTTCCCTGCCTCCCATCCACTCATATCCTGAGCTGGGGCTATGTTCTAACCTAGGGCCTGCATGGCTTGTAGTGCTGGAAGTGAACAACACACCCAAGTAGGACTGAGTTTGCATTTTCATTTGATGTGGAAGAAGTAGTGCTGTTAACTTCTGTTTGGGGGGTTCTCCTCAACTTTATTCCTCACTAAACCAAACAGATGAGTTAAATAGGAGGAGCATCCTGAAGCTAAACCAGAGGCAGAGGTGCTTAGCCAGCTAGGCTCTGGTCTGTTGCCGGGTATCACCTCCCCCGACAGAGGTAAGATCAGGTACTATTCCTCCTGCCAGAGCCTGCCCTCTGTGCAGTGTGGGTACCATGGAGTGCAATTGTCTGTGTGAGATATTCCTTAGAGCTGTTGTCAACTCTACAGGCATCATATCCACTTACATCACTATTACCCTGGCATTTTGGTACTACTTGTTCTGAGATTTGCATTTGAACTGACAGCATAATTAAAAATCACTGCTGTGGGACTTACAGTTCTTTTGTTCTGACTCTTTCAATATTCTGTCATGGAGATCATCAGGAACAGCTTGTGTCTGGGCTCCTCAAAAGCTGCTGTGATTCCTGCTTCTTAGCAGTTGTTGCCTTAGGTGCACTGTCATTCTGCTGCACAGCTCTATCTTGACTAAAACTGAAGTGTGGCTTTCCTGTAGAGTTTGGCCCATATTTACATTGCTTGTAGTCTCCTCCATACCTGGTTGCCCACTTCTCCAGTCCATGTCCTCATTTTAACTACTGTCAGGCTTTTGGATGATTTATCTATTCCAGTTCAGTTTATAAAATCTGATAGTTCTTGTATAATGAAATGTTCATTAACTTTGTTGACCCCAGGGAAAGGAAACAGTGTTCCTATTTCAGTCACATTGTGCTGGCATGTGGTTTGGTCACACTGCAGCTACACATCCTTGGGTGAGGTCATCAGTCTGAGAAGGGGTGAAAGCTGTTAACATGTGCAGCAATAGGAGAAAGACAAAACAAAGCTGGTTTGTTTTATGTGGCACATGCCAACCCCATGACTTGGAAATGAAGTTTTTTGCTCTTCTTGACCATTCCTGACTTTTACAGCAGAACTATCTTACAAAGAATAGTGGAATGGCCCCTGTCTTCAAATTCTTGGAGTTGCTACAGTTTTCATGTTCTGTCTTTACCCATACAAATTTGCTTATTATATGGCCTCAGCAGTCAGGAAAAAAAAAGTTGTTAATTCTAGCTTCAATTTGGTTTAATTGCATGTCTCTAGGTGTCAAAAAGAGGCAACAGTTTCAGCAGCTGACCTCAGGACTTTCTGAAGATCGCTGGCATTCAAAAAAATCCAATTTTCATGTGAAATGGAGTGATTTTATTAACACGTACACCCGCAAAACAAGAACATATCATATCCCTGTCACAAATGAAAACTCTTGTGCCATTACACACACATTTTTACTCCTGTAATCTTTCACTGTTTGATGCTCTTGTGCTCTATGGAAAAATGAAAGGTGGTGACAGCTTAATAAACCTGACAGTCTAGTCCTGCTTTCTGATTTGGCCTAGTTATATTACAGCACTGAAAAACTTTGGATTTAGCACAATCTGAGTGTTAAATTTGACATCTACAATTTTATGAACTATCACTATTAAAGTTTCCAATTGAAATGAAGTCAACATTTCACTAAAGCAGTATCAATATTTAAAGGAATCTGCTCTTTGGGTGATGGCAGTGCATTGCTTGTGGGGAAAAAATTGCAATTCTTGTCCACAATTCTATCTGAATGTCAGAAGAAGACAAAGAATGCCCAGGTGTAGAGAAGGAGTTAGGGCCCAATATAGAAGTAACAGTTGAGGCAGACTTTTGCTCTTCAAGTCAAGTTTGAGCTGCTCAGTATCCTCTATCAGTTGAGAAGAACCAAAAAATAGAGTCAAGGGCAGATACTGTGTGTTTGAATTCAGGTACAGTATATGAATATATTGTATGTTGAGACCTAACCTTTAAGTGCCTGGAGACTACTGAAAACTTGACATTTACATTCACATACATGCATACTTTGTATGTGAGAAGCCTAGTATAATGAATACCCAGATTATTCATATAAAACAACAAAGTTGGAATGGTAAGTGTACTTATTGGCAATGGATACTTAAATGTGATGAACTCTGAAATTAGATGTTTTAAAATTGCAAATCAAAGGTTTAATCTCATGTGAGTTGCTGGTCTCAACAATGAAGTGGAAATACAAATAAAGACTGTTCTGTAACAAGAGATTATAGTAACCCTCAGGCTGCCTTTGCAGTCCTGATGAGATGTGTGGAAAGGCACATCTCCAAACGAAGCAATGTACCTGCTCCTGAGTATGCCCTTGCAGTACAGTGATGTACTTGCAGTACAGCCTTGCAGGATCTGGAGAACTCATGACAGGCTGGGGACAAGTCTGCGTAAGTTTGAATAACTGAATAATTCTTCATCCCTTGAAGCATGCAGCATATTTGCAAGAGGAACTCTGGGTCAACTTCATTATAAAGGACAAAGGAGAAAAAGAACATAATTGCATTAAGAAGCATGGATTTGGAATAATAGAAGTAGCATAAAAATAAACCTGTAAAATACACTTTCAGTACTAATAGTGGTATAATTTATTATAAGATTCCTGCTGGGTTGCACTCATGCTTTAACTTATTGAAATGGCTGACATGACAGGTTGCTACAATCTCTATTGAAGTTGATATTTTCTGCAGGCTTTTAACTGTGTCTTTATTGTTTTTACTGTCAAAGATTCAACCACCAGGAGCAACTAATACGGAAACCTTCTTTTTCCTTGAACAGAAATCTCTTTCGTACCTAACCCTCCCTGTCCCTCTTGCTTGACTTGTTCCTTCCTATTAGAACTAGATCATCACATAGAAATATGGGAGTATCAGGCCATATCATTCCCCTTTTCATGTAGAATGACCTAATAATTTATCACATTGGGTAACTAGCACATTTTGTTATTGTTGGCTTTTGCTTGCAGAATTTGAAAGTATTTTAGTGAAATTGTGCTCATTTACAAAATGAAAAATATCAGATGCAGTCTTCTTGAAATGTCAATAAATCTCTTCTGTCTCCAGAACCAGACAAGCTTTACAGCAAACAGCCCCCTTTTAGGAGTGTCACAATGGTTAGGCTCAATAGGTTTTCATGAACAAGACATCGTGGACTACATTTTCAAAATTTCGGAGGAAATTTCAACAAACAGATATCTGAGCCCAAATTTCTACTTGATTAATTAACATAATAAAGGAATAGGATTTCAGAAGTTATCTGCATTGTTATACACCTGGATACAATCAATGTATCATATTAAAAATAGTTTTGATGAATTGAATTGTGGAAGAAGCAAAATCTTCCAGAAGTCTCTTTAATTTTACAATCTAGCAGTCAGACTAGCAAATGGTATTACCACCTCTGACTTTTTGCTAGTGCTCTAAATGTTTAATACCTGTTCTTTCCTTATGGTAACTATAAAGTTAAGTACTTACATTGTTAACTACTTATATATCATTACTCTTTTCCAGCTCACTTTGTGCAGGAAAATCCTTCCTTTAGAAAATTCACTAAACCTGACTCCTTGCTAAGTCTGTACAGGCATCACGTCAGCACACTCCTATAGTATAAAGAGAAAATTCTCCCCAGGAAAAGGTGGGTCCTTGCAGCCTGGGACAGAGGGAAATTACCTGTTACTATGCCTAATTACATGTGTTGACTAATGGTGCTTAAGGCAGTGGAATTCAGGATTGTGTAACTGAGACACATCTCCACATCTGATTTTTAGAGTTCCCAATTAGTATCTAACTAGTGAAATTAATTATGGTTGGAATGAAGTGAAGTTTGAAGTGGATATAAGAAGTTCCACAATGAAAGTGGCCAAGCACTGGAACAGGTAGCTAAGAGGCACTGTGCAATCTGTGACCCTGGAATTTTTTCAAATTGACAAGGCCTGAAGAAACCTTATTTAACTTTGAAGTGAAATCCTACACTGGGCAGTGTAGCAGGCTAAATGATTCCAAAGATCCTGTCCAGCCTATAATCATTCTGTGATTTTAAGTTTCTTTTGAATGGGTGAAGTGAAATGGAGAGGTTTACTTGACAGGTTTCTCTTGGGGTGCAGAGGAATATCTGTAAGCTTTTCTTGTGACACTAGTTTAATTGTAGCTATCAAAAAATTGTAGCAATAATTGAATTTGTGTTGATTGCCATGATGATTTTTAAAAGCCTTTTAGAACAAAATGAAAAATATAAAGAATTTGATGTATTTCTGTTGCAAATGAAAAGGTTTTTTTAGATAGTGCCTAATTCTAGTTCTTTTGGAGTCTCCTACTGGTAAGAGATCCTTTTCCAACTGTTGTAATTTGGAAGGAACACTGAGGTAAGCATCCAGGTAGCTTTACTGTAAGAGTCATTTTGTGGTGGGATGATGGAGACAACTCTCAAAGTCTTCTGCAGGCCTACAGAAAATAAGAAGGTAAGAACATATTTTCTTGATAGTGCACAGAATCAATTGCTTCTCTTCAAGAATACATTGCTTGCCACAGGAATGTGCTGCAAATTCCACCTTACACTTATTCTCAATAATTTAATTCTCAGTAAATTCTAAGCCAGGGCTTGCCACTTGTCATGGGTTTTATTAAAGGTTGTTTTGTTTTGGGTATCCCCCCCACCTTGGGCTTTATAAAACAGTATTGATGTATCTATGTAAATGGTCAGAGCAGAGTGAAACAATTAGGGCGTTGTAGTGGGCCTACTCAGTCTTAGGTTAAATTAATAGCCAGTGCTTTAAACCTATATGCTTGTTATACATGTTAACTATATACTGCACATAGATTTTTGTGTGATGTCTGATTGATACTGTGCAGCAAAGTATTTCCAAAATTTGACATTTGCAAACATTACAGATGATGAAATATGCACAGAAAGCAAATGTTACAAGATGGGCAGTGCAAGGTTTTTCAGTGCAAGGTAGAGACTCCCACAAGGCAATCATTTCAGACTGTGATATGGTTTATGAAAACTTGAGATCCCTTGAATTGTTGTGGTTTTAGGTATTTCCCAAGTGTATCTGTGCCACCTCTGATAATATTGGTACTATACCTGTCAAGTACATGTCATCTGGATATGAGTCATCCTTACTTTATACAAAAGGTATTTCTCATTAACTCTTCAGACAGGATATTATAAACACTTTTGTGTTTCCCAAAAGCCTTTTCTGAAGTCTTGCAAATGCTGCAAAGTTCCGCTCAGGAACATATAAGGGCGGGCTTTGTTTTGGTCTTTTCCTTGAGATGGGATTTTCTGGGTTTTTTGTTTTTGGAGGGGGGGGTGGTTGGAGTTTTTTTTTGGGATAGTGTGAGATGAATAAAAGTTACACATTGCTTCTTTGATCCTAATT
>VZTU01008545.1:31468-63139 GCA_013400835.1 Zapornia atra | reverse complement strand
CCCTCCTGATGCAGCCATCCAGCCAATTCCTTATCCACTGAACAGTCCACCTCTCAAATCCATCTCTTTGCAACTTAGAGAGAAGGATGTTGTAGGGGACCATGTCAAAGGCCTTGAAAAAATCCAGAGAGATGACATCCATCGCTCTTCCTTTGTCCACTGATGCAGGCACTCCACTGTAGAAAGCCACTAGACTATTCAGGCAGGACTTGCCCCTAGTAAAGCCATGCTGGCTGCCACAAACCACCTCCCTGTCCTCCTTGTGCCTCAGCATAGCTTCTAGGAGGATCAGTCTCGTGATCTTCCCAGGCACAGAGGTGAGTATGACAAGTTGGTAGTTCCTGGGGTCCTCCTTCCTACCCTTTTAAAAAATGGCTGTAATGTTTCCTTTCTTCTAGTCACTAGGGACTTCACCTGACCACCATGACTTTTCAGATATCATGGAGTGTGGCTTGACAACTACATCAGCCAATTCCTTCAGGACTCTGGGATGCATCTCATCAGGTCCCATGGATTTGTGTACATTCAGATTCCTCAGATGGTCACAAACCTGATCTTCGCTTACTGTGAGAGGGAGTCTGTCTCCCCAGTACCCGTCTTGTGGGCCATCAACTTGAGGGTGGTGAGGAGAGAGGTTGCCAGTGAAGACAGAAGCAAAAAAATTGTTGAGAACCTCAGCCTTTTCCTCATCTGTTGTCACCAGTTCACCATTGTTGTTCAGCAGGGGTGTACACTTTCTTTAACCTTCCTATTCTGGTTTATACACGGCAGAAGCCCTTCTTGATTTTCCTGGCATCTAAATATTGAGACTCTGTGGTACAAACTTATCACACAAATATTTGCTTATTATTGTTCCAGTCCATGTCTCTTTTGGTGCCAAATGAGGCGGTAGCCCCACAGTTTGTGATCACCACTGGTTAAAGGCCAACTCTAATAACATTAATAACCAAATATCCGTGGAGACCAAGTCACTTGGATCATCTTGGTCTTGGCAGTGGATCATTGTATCACTCCATGCATTTGGCAGTGTGTAAGATCCTTCGTGTTTTAACAAAACAAATTAATACTATTCTGTGAAGCTGAAGTTTGAATGTGACAGAGGAGTGTAACAAAGTGTCGAAAACATCCAATTTATAGATTTTTAGATTGAAAATAATTCTTAGGTTTCATTTCAGAATGGCTTTATGTAATAGCATGTTTCACTTGCTGTGACAAAGAAAGTTTTGTGATAGCCCATGTGTATGTTCTTTAACTTGCTGAGGTATTTTTTCCAGTTTGCCAACAGTGATATAGTTTAATAAATGAAAAAAGCTAGAATTTTTCTTTCCTTAGAATTTTATTTTATAAGAATTTCTGCACAAAGCATTACCAGTTTTGTTCTGTTCTGAAATGAAAATAAATTCCTTTAGACATAATAAAATTAAATATTTAAAACAAAGAAAACACTTCTTATCATCACCCAGTGTTTAAGAAAAAGAAACAAAAGCAAAGTTTTACTGAACTATGGTTTTGTAGCAGACTGTATTTTTTTCATTTTTTTAACTTACTGGTAATATTTAACAGCTATTTTGACATACTGTATTTCTTTGCACCAAAGAATCCTGACCCCATCTTGTTCTGTTGGCTGTCTCTTGGAGTGTTATACTCTAGATTTGTGTAACTTGCACCTTTTTTTTTTATTATTATTATTTGCCTTGAGAGCAAACTGGTTTTGTAGAGCCATAAACTGCCATTTCACTTCATATTCAGACTTGATTTGTATTCAGGGCTAAGCAGGATTCAGTCCTGATATATTTGAAATGTTTCAAGGGAAAGAAAATCCCATTCTCAGGTGTGTTTGAACTGAGGACCTGGGAAGAGAGCCCAGATTTAGTGTTAAGTGTACTTTTTTCAGCGCATGAGGAATGAGATGATGCAATCTTGCTTTTTATGTTGCTGTGGCTGGTACTACAGTACTTGCACAGAGGAGAAGCACTATAGAAAACTTCCCCGCTGTCTGTTTTGCTACCCAGAGGGTGAGTTTATGAGATTTTGTTAATCCAAGGAGGATCCTCATCTTCACTACACTGTGTAGTGCCCACTAAGGAGCCACTGAGGGTATCAAGAGTATCTGGCTGGGGTGCCCATCAGGAACAAAGGCAAGTCATGGAAGATGAGAGGTGACCACCCTGCATCAAGTTGTGATTCATGCACTTACAGAAAACTTTAGCTGGGCTTTTTCTAAGTTCCTTGGTAGAAACACTTGATTGCTGAGAAAAGGCAAGAAAACACACACATTTGCAGAGCATTAGCTGCCTGTGAGCATTCTTTCTTACCTTTTATTTTCTCTGTGAAAGACAAGGCTCTCTACCATATTCCTAAATCTTCCAAACATAACAAAGGCTGTGAAAATCAGAAGTGGCAGATATTTCTACTCTGGCATACAGATTGATCAGCCAATCCACAAACTGATTGAATGTTGCAGTCATAGAAGATGAGATGAAGACCAGGACAGACTCTACTAAATGAGAAAGTCTCAAATATTCCAATTTCACAGAAAAAAATATTCATAACTGTCACATCCAGGTCCAAAAAATACAGGTGACTCAGATGTGCTGATCCCCTTTGTTGAAACTGAATTGTGACGACAGTTATGGTCCACACGCAAAGATTAAGAGGAATGCAGAGAACAAATGTATTATTAACACTGTCACCCTTACAATTAGACCTATTTGAGCTACACAGCTTTATGGGGAATCAAGGTAGGCTTTGTATTACTTAGCAGCTTTGAAGGAAAGGAGAATGAGAGAGAGAGATAGCGAACACTAGTCCTAGAGCCAGTGGTATCAGACCTGCCAATGGGGGTGGTTGGTGTAAAGCACCCTCTCGTATTTAGGGAATGTATACCTAGTGCAGTAGTTGTTCTGAGTGCAGTAAGGACAAAAGGAAATACAGCTCTAGCTGGTGTCCTAGAATAACATGATAGGTTTGCAGTAGAAATTTGAGATACACACTAGAAAGATTGATATGACGTATAGAAAACACCCGGTGTCATTTTGTCATCACCAATATCAGAGTATAAGATCTTGACTGCTACGAGGTAAGACAAATAAGAAACTATGTCAGATAGACTTAAGGAGGCACTGTCAACAGGAGGAGTCTGAAAGTATTAGACGAGTTACTTTATACAAAACTATTAATGGTAAACCTCAAATCTAAGGTAAGCTATCAAGACAACTGACTTTGTCGTCTTTTGTCTCTGGTGCCCTGCTACAATGACATTAACTCAAAATAACCATGAGCCTGGTTAGAATTACCAGGAGAAAAAGAGCATTCTTGCCTGCACCTTTGCTTGGGAAACTCTATAAAGAATTATTTTTCTGTAAATAATTATTTAGACTCCTGTAAGAAATACAGCTGGCATAATTTTTCCAATTTTTTTCTTAATATAATACAAAGGACAGTGACATATGGCTATGTTCTCTGTGTGTTAGCATTGTATAGACAAACAGAACAGAAGCACCAAGGGAGGTGTTCCCTTCTTACTTTCACATAACCAAAAAGATTCCCGATTCATTTCACAGTTAAAGATAATACATAATGCCTTCTGTGTGCTGCCTATCTCTATTCACAATTAAGACCAAAGATGCATCCTCCTTTAGGGATTCTCTTTGTTGTAGTGATGAGCAAATAGAGGCTTTATCTCTTACTTTTTAGTTTTCATACTTTAAGTTTATGAAGAAGCCTTGGGCTTAAATTTAGTTGGATTTTTTTTGTGGTTCATTTGGTTTGTTTTCTTCCATCCTGAGTCTTGCCCTTCCAATCTGTGAAATGTCTGATACAGAGCCCACATTAATTGTCAAATGCATATATTATCTTTTTGCATCTTGGAAGAAAAATGCACTTTCAAATGTTTGCCCTTGATAGCTGAAGTTCTATTAACAGCTGTGAACTGAACATTTTTGAAACAGTTATGCAAATGAATTAGACATTTACAAACACAGACGTGCAGGTCTTTGCAGATCACCCTCTTCTTAACAAAGCCAAATACTAACTTTCATACCTTTTTATAAACAGATATTTTTTTTTCAGCTTTGATTCCCAAGCTGTGGCATCTCAGAGCAATTTACTTTGTGGTGGAAGAGTTGCAAATTGCTACAAATTAAGATAGTGTATCAAGTTAAACTGTCCATAATGTATATCACAGTATGTCCATATCTTGGGTCTCAGGGGGGAAAATGAGGTAGAAAGTAGTATTTTTACATTTGTATATAAAAATGGTGCATTTTGGGATTGAGTTGTTTCAGTAGACATGATTGCTGAAGGTTGCAGATTTGTGTTTTCACACCTCTGTCAAAAACAGCTGAGTCAAAAGTAATGATTTTGTTGTGATGAAGAAAGCAGGGAAGGAAACCCTTATGTAGAAGTCATTTCTAGGAGTTAGAGATTAAACAGATCTCCAAAGTAACAAAATGATTACATTTCCCATGATACTGATGTACATTTTTTACAAATTTGTCCAGGCTTTAAACAAGGGTCATCTTAATTTGGCTTGTCAGCTGATTTCTGTAGGAATCTTCACCCTTTCTAGCGAGTGTTTCCCTTCCACAATGTTCTAAGCCAAGTCTTCTTTCCTCTTTTCTTTATTTGAAATGTTGTCATTCACAGTGTAATCAAGATAATACTGTCTTGGATCAGTGACAATAGTCCAGCTTCTGTGTTTGACCCTAGCTCATTCTTTTGCATTCTTCTTTTACTTGGGGCACCCTTGTTTCGAATAGACTAATTTCTATAGAGGGTCCTATAGTTTTTAAAATTCCCTTCATACATATCATCCTCTGTTCTGCTCCCTAAAGCCCAATTCACTAAAGAATGCAATTTACTCGTTTAGGTGAAACTGGGACTGGAAAAGGAAGTCTGATTTCCAGTTTTTGGTTTTAATTTAAAATTCAGTTCACTTCCAGGTCAATCATAATTAGGCTGTATATTAATGTTCTGTTGATTTATTAAAATAGTATTTGTATGCAAAGCATGCATCCATTCTGATCAGTTCCTCTTGGTGTCACAGTGGGCTTTATGCTAAAAACAAAAGTGTTCATCAAATCAACTTTCAAGAGACTGGATTCCACGTATTTTTAACATTTTTACTGAAAATCTTAATAATTGCTGCTAAGCTTGGATTGATACTAGTTACTTATTCCATAGCACATCACAGAACACAGCAGAATGCCCACTGACTGTAGTCAAGGCCAGAATTTCACCCATTGTATTTAATACATTGTTTTCACATCCTCTTGTATCTTTTTTCCCCTTATTTCATTCAACAGTAAGATGACCAAAGCTCAGCTGAGCCTGAAGATTCAAATTGACTTCAAAAAGATTTGCATTTGATCCTCATGTTCAACTATGTGTATGTTCTGGTTGAGCAGAAATGCTCTCCAAGGCACTTACAATTTCAAGGGGAAATCTGAGATTCTGCTTTATATGGCATATCCCATTTTCCACATCTTACAAATCTGTTCATCCTGGTGGGCTCCTTTTCCTTGTCTTCATTCGTAATGTTGACAGTCGTTACCAACAGATGTCATTAGTGGATACAGAAATGTGAATTGATACCAAATTTATCTGAGAATTTGTCTGAAAGTTCTGCTAAAATCAGGAATGGGTAAGAAAAGTACAGAGACCGTTTGCTTTCCTTCAACAGTTTTAGTTTTTAATTGAAGGGTTTAGGTTGTGAGCATGTTTGAATCTGCTGTCAGCATAAATTTCAAATATACACGTGCTATGAATTTACATTGGAGGCTCCTAGATGCTCTTGTGGAAGGCGGCTTTTAATATTCCAAAGCTGCTGTTGGATAGTTCTTTACATTACTATGATGAAAGAAATCTGACTGAAAACATCTTCCTTCCTGGCTTGTCATACAAGATCTTCATTTGTGGATTAAATATGATTACAACCAAAGAAGTGTTACAGTGAAACAGGCAATGAGACCTTACAAGCACATACACCATGGCCCATCTTCCATTTTGAGTAATAGCTTTGACGCTGTGGAAACCACAGCTAAGGACTTTCTAGCATAGCTAAAAGCTTATAGCAATACCACCTTTATGCTACGTGGTGCAGTAAGTGCCAGAGGAAAGAAACACACGCAGGGAACCACACCTTTGACTTCTGCAGCTGTTAATTTTTATAAAAATTGGACTTCTACATTCCTGCAAGACTGTTTCATCAGTTATTTCTGACCAGTGCTGTAAGTTACAGGAAAATATTAGGGGAGATTTAACCAAGCAGATTTCTTTTCCCAGTCTCAGAAAAGAGCTATTTTCTCACTACTGACAACATTTTTGCCTGCCCTGATTAAGTCAAGCTTTTTCTTTCCTCCTCCTTCAGCTCAGAAAGGACCCATTTCCCTGAAGGAAGCAATGTCCTCTCTTGCCCAATATTCTCATAAAGAAGACATTATTCATTTAGTGATATTTACACACTCTAATCTTTAAAAAGGTATTGTTTATAGGCTTTAGATTACCTAAATTGCATTAAATTTTAGAGAATAAGATAATTTCTGAACAAAACAAAGATGAATCCTTAGTCACCAGATCAGTGGGATGTATCATCAGACTTGCAGCCAATCATTCATCAGTCATTGTTAACTTTTCTTTCTTTTCTAAATCCTGAGATTAAAATGTACATTTGGAGCTGATTTACACAGATGTTCTAGAGAAGAGATACTGCAGGCTGTATCGATCAAGATCAATTTATAACAAGAATTTTTTCCATGTCAACTTTTCCACGGTTTCACAGATCATATAGCCCAAAAGCTGATAGGAGATTTCTTTTTCCTGGCTATGATTACTGATGCATTTACTGTGTTCTCTTTCTGCGTAGCATAATGAAGAAGTTGCACATTATTTCAGTGTTGAAAGAATTACATTATTGATCTCATTTATCAAACAGAAAAAGCATATTATATTGATTAAAACAGAGTGGTTAGGTGTTTTTGCGATAGAAAGGAGAAAACCTAAGCTTGAAAGAAAATTTTTATTCTACAGGTTATTCCAAATAGAAAATTGACCTCAATTCATTAAGCTATATAAGTCAAAATATGCATTCCTCAACTTTTGACCTGAACTTACTGACAAAAATCTTAGATGAATGTTCAGAAGAAAACGTGATCACAAATCAAAAGGAAAGAGTTCTTGGACAGGAACTCTGCATTGCTCATCACAATTCAGTTCACAGTATTGTCATAAAGCTAAAAAGTGCACATGTGGGAGCAGAAATAATAACAGTGGAAGAAAAAGAAATAAAAAGGATGCAAAAAGATACAGGCTGGATTCTCAACTGATGTAAATTTGTCTATCTCCACTTGAATAATAGGAATCAAGCTGGTTTGCACCACTTGAGCACATTTAATTAATAGGTTTGGTGTAATGGTTACATATCTTCCTGCTAACTCCCTCTTACAGTGTTGAACAGTTGAACGATGATGGCAGATGCTTTTTCTTGAGCACAATCTTGAGAAGAATGTTTATAAGTTTCATTATATTAAATTGAGATGGGTTTTGAGGTGATAAGAAGTGTATAACACAACAAAGTAACTAGAATTCCCTGTGTCTGCTACTACTCAAGAAAAAAGTAATCTAATGTAAGAAATCCAGACTTTTTTGAATAAAATTTTAAAAACCAGATACCATTTACAAAGTATCAATTTCTGACCTTTTAGAAATGGTTTCCAGGGATTCTGAGAGCCCTGCTGAACCTGCTGGGATGTTTTCAAAGTCTGGAAGGAAGACAGACTTAGGTCTGAGGGTTCCATGATTAAGAATAAAATGTTAATGGAAATCAAGAACAACAGTGAAATAGAAGTGATTACTGGTCAGCATTGCAATTATTATGACTAAGCTGTTTTTACACCTCAGTAACAAGTATTAAAAAAACCATAATTGTAAAAATGTAAGATTAGTTTGTATTACACTCTTCAGGTAGTTAATTATTTATCAGTTTATAGTTAATTATTTATCAGAAATACAAGGTAAAAAATCTATGTTGAAACAGCTTCTTTTTGGACATTGAGAGTGAAAGGGGTAAATACTAGGGTTTTGATCTACTGAAGTGTACATTACTATCTTTTTTGTTTCATGAAGAAAATAGCGCAGTCATTTTATCTAGAAAAGTGGATCATTGTGTATGTCCACTACTTTTATCCTCTGCTTGTTCTGGAAAGAAACTATTCTTAATGCACCATAAATAGTAATTTCTCTGACATGACAGCATATTACAGCGCTCTAGAAGTCATTATGTTCCTTTCTGTCAATGATCTGCAAAGTACGAATGAATTCTGTTTTCTTCCACTGACATAAATGCCTGGCAATTCCACTATATTTAGTGGGATTACTTCTAAGGTTCACCTGTGTAACTGAGATAGGAATCCAACTCAATGAAGCTCAAAAGTAGAACTTAATACGATGGACCATAAAGACATTAATTGTCCCCCTGTCAAGAAGCACCCCATAAGCTTCTGGTATATACATGGTGATGGCTCCTATATTATTGCACCTAAGCAGGTCAAGAAAACAACCTATACAAGGGTTCCAATGAAGAAATACACACAGTTAAAATGTGAACACAACCATGACAGATTGTAATATCTCTCTAGTCTGTCAATAATACAGGCAGTGAGAGTCAAAGATGTGCTAGTTAAACGTCTAGCAAGTCATAAATCCATAGGTTATAATAGCTCCAATAAAGACTAAAGATTTTTTTCCTGTCAAAAGTCAGTGTTTGTAATTGTTCTTCTTCTAATTTTTAAATGCCTTTGAATAGTATATGTAGCAGAGATTAATTTAACATCCTTGAAAAAGCTTTGTAATACTGTGTCAATGTGCTCAACACTAAGTAGGCAAAATATAAACATTATTGTTGAAGCACAAAGTTTCTCACTAGGGCAGGGAACTGCATGGAAGCATGTTGTTATAAACAGTTCATTTTTTCTGTTGATGGTACAATCACATTCTTTCTTATTTATTTTTCTACTTTTTTTTTTTTAACCACATATTTAGCTGTGCGAACCTATGTTCCATAGTTCTACTTTTTCTTGTTTTACCCATATACACTTTTTAACCATGTGCAGAAAAAAACCAGAATAAAATGTCAACAGCTGCTATTAAAATAGTTTAAAGTCTTTGACAGTCCTTGAGAATAAGATGTCTTCCTACTATCAGTTCCAAAATCTATATAAAATTTTCCCTCATGAAATTTCTGATTTATGGCTCATTTTGAGTGTGGTAGACACTGAAACTGTCACAGTGTTTATGTTTCATAATAAACACTGTGTATTTATTTGTTTTTTATAAAGGCTGTGGCAGGGCATCAGAAAGAAGGGTTGCCTGTATTTGGCCTCCTGTCTGTTTCACATTCTAAACCTCTGAAAAGGGGAGGTTGGTCTGTCTCTTGTGAGCTGCAGGTGTGCCAGATCTGGCAGCCTTTAGGATGAAGCAGAGCCAAAGAGGAGTTTGGAGGGAAAACAAAAAGATTCAGAGAGGCTGTTAGCCTGGAGCCAGTCCTCGGGGCATAGGGAAGAAGACGCCCTAGGGGCTGCCTGTGTGCAACAGATTTAGCATCAGAAACTGCTTAAAGCTGCTCAACTAGAAAGTTTAAGAGGAGGAAAAGACTCCAATGGCAAGGATACAATATCCATTCCCTTTGTCTTAACCAGTAGATCAGTGGTTTTGTCATTTAATGAGTTTCCTCAGCCTAATTTATTGACTTGTGTTCTGGCTTTAAGACACTGGAAAACCACTGAAGTGCTCTCTTCAAGGAGAGGATAAGAGGTCCTCTCATTGGTTCGGACAGCTCAAGGTCCTATTCTTCTCAAGAGAAAGAATTTTAGAAGTTGTGATATGCATTGTCTTCCCTTCAGGCAGGGAAGATGTGTGTTGTAGAAACGGTAAAGAAATAGGGTTTTGAATTACAAGGATTTCCTGACTTGGTGTGATACATTGTTACACTTCCTCTTAATAATGGTTTGGGGTTATGTTTCTTTCCATAAATGTGTCCAGATCGATCAAAGTCAGCAATAATAGTAATGACCTGTTACTACTGGTTGATACCTGTACAGAACTAACACCACATCAGAATCACAAGCTGAAGAGAGAGTAGGTATAAGCAATGCATGTATAAAACTTGAGTGTCTCAGCAGTCCTTTGGCAGGGAAGAGTTCAGCAAATTGCTGAGGTGCCCAAGCCTCTGGGACAATTCCCAACATCTTTCCTGTAGTTCCTTTCCCTGGCAGAGAGATCACTGTTAAGCACCTGAGACACCCAGCTCCAGAGACAGCTTTCAGAAATGTTTACAATTTTAACCTTGAAACCTAAATCCAAGAAAATTTAACCTGTGGAAAGAAATTTATCAACAGCATCCAGCAGAGTGAATAATCCTGCAAGAAAAAGGGTTATTACGAACACTGCATTCTTAATTGGTAGCTCTTACTCAGACTGCAGGTGAGAGGTGCTAAGCAGTAAGAGAGACAATAAGTTGTTAAGATTAAGCTAAAACTGTATGCGATGTTGTGAAGCTTTGTCTCTAGATGGTGCCTCAAATAACAAGCTATAAGTTTAACCATGTTTCTTCATTCGCTTTTTCTATGTAAACTAAAGTACTAGGACCAATACATATGTGGGTGAAAAGAGTAAGTTCACTATTCCCTTGGAAGGATCAAAGCCAAACAAGGCAAAAAAGGCTAGGATGTATTTAGGGAACCTAGGGAGCTGGGAATGTCTCCTGCCATGCTGATAAGTGCCAGGTGGGCAGGTGCCCAATGTGACAAAGCAATTCTCTATGCCATGCAGAAACCAGCACCCTTTCTGAAGAGAGCAGATTCCTCAGAGATACACAACAGACCTGGGCCCAACCTGAAGTAGCAGAGTAGGATATTGATTTTGTAAAATAAAAGGGATATTTTGAATTGCTGAAGGTAAAGAAATTTATCCTAAAAATTACCAGCATGGGCTTCATTATTTAGAGGGAAAAGAAACCCAGTAAGTCAGATGCAAGTCTGTGAGTCCCCAAGTCCCTTACAACTCACTCAGAAATGTGACTCACGCAGTCTTTTGCATGCCTTAAAACAGTGTTCTACATAGGATCAGACCTAAGGCCATCTAAGTGTGTATCCTATTTAGAACAAGAGTAAAATTAGACGTTAAGTATAACAATTGCCAAATTAATACCCTCCCTGGCTTTAGATATTTTCAGCTCAGGGATTTTGTAAGCAGCAACAGGGGGTTTTTTTTGCCATGAACTCTTCTGATTTCTTTCTCAATCCACATAAACATCAAACAACTATAATGTGCGTCAATTGGCAGCTCTACAACTCAGCTAGCTTTTGCATGAAGAACCTTTTGTTCTAAATGTGGTTTCTCCTACCTTCACCTGGTATTCTCAGGGTTTTGAAACACTGACCTCTCTCCAGCCTCACCATGACACACATAATCCTATGGATCATTGTCATAACTCCTTCCAGGTGTCACAGTTCCAAACTGCAGTGTGCCAATATACCCCTTCCTCACACAGAAGCCACAGTATATCTTCAATTGTCCTAGCTGCCACCTTCTGAGTTGTTCCAGTTCTCTGTACCCTTCTGAAAAGGAACCATGGGTACTGAATACATTTCAAGATACATTAGAATGTATTCATCCATGGCTTTATACCAGTGGCATATTAATGCTTTCTGGTTTCTTTTCTTTTTTTTTTTTTTCCCTCCCCCCTGGTATTTCATCCACTTTGCTGACAATTATCAAGCACCAAACTGGCATTTTCATGGCACTTGCTATCCAGTCAAGCATAATCCCTGCTGTTAACAGGATTATGAGAGATAACCTCACAACTCAAGAAATAATTGTTTTTCATGTGAAGCTAGAAATATTTGGTTTTCCCTATGTGTATTACTTTACATTTATTTGCATTGAATTGTCTGTGGAAGGGAAATAAAGGCTCTGTCTATGCAGACAAAAAAAAAATTAATTCAGTTGCTTCAGAGTAGTTCTTCAAAGCATTCACCTGATTACTGCATATTTGCAGAACAGGACCTCGTGAACAATGGTGACCACTATGCAAAGGGGAAAGAGAGACAACCATTTGGTCTATTCAGCATGTTTTTATACTGCCCTCTTTCTGCAAGTTCAAGGTGAAAATACATCTTTTTCGTGTTTGGCTACATCTGTAATTAATTTGTTGGCATTCTTCATTGGCTCAGTAACTTTATAAGCAAGACCTTTAGCTCATTATTATCTAGCTTAGTTAATGCCTGACAATACCTTTCACTGCAGTTGTTTTTTGTTCTCATGATAGAATTTTCACTGAATATCTGTAAAATAACTTAAAAGTCTATTATGCTTTCAGTATCATCAGTGTTTTACAAGAGCTGAAATTCAGATTTAAACAAATCCAAGCAAGTTTTGTGGTTTTTTAAAAATTATTATTATTATTGAAGAATCTTTAAATTTAGATAGTTATGATGAAGTCATTGCCATTTATTTTAAATAGTTTTTGAAGATGAGCTTGTATTTGTGTTTCCAATAAGGATGTTGTTTAACCTTTAACAGGTAACTGTTAAACATACACATTTTTCCATGGTTAAGATATGTAAATAGTTTTGGCATTAATGTATACTGGTTGCAACAAATGATTTTGATGTATTCTACATTCCTTCAACATTCACTCTAACCAAGCCTTTATAACAAAGAAGTTGGAAAATTTGATTCATTCTTGAAGTGTAATGTAATACAGAAAAAACATGCAATATTTGTAAGTACGGATATCAGAGAGGATTTGAGGTGTTAAGGACTGAAAGTGCCTTAAAAGAAGCCTGTTCTTTGGGACAGCGGGCACTCAGGAGTTTATGATATGTTATTCAGGCGTGCAAAGAGCTCACTTTGCCATCAGGAATGACAACTTGTGGGAAGTGTGATGAGCAGAAACGCTGATGGAGATAGTAAGAACTGAAACAGCTGACATATCTGTTGTGTAGGAGTTTCTGATTCTGGTGTCGACGTTTTAGTAAGGAATCCAAGTTACTTAGTTGCTCAGCCCATGAGAGATAAAGACTCTACGTATGTCAGCCATGCGTTAGACTACATACCTCTAATGTACCTATTTCCTAAGGAGTACCACCTAGGTAACGAAACCAGGGTAGGTCACTTTCTTTTGAATAAACAGGAGTTCAGAACCACATCAAATTAATGGCACTGATGAATGGTTAAGATGGTGCAACTTAGACATGCCGTATCTGTGGGATATGAACATACCAGAATGAACACTCAATGTATATACTTCATGGTGTGTAGTACATAGAGTGGATGACAGTCCCTAGAGCTGTGAGGTATGCAAAAGCACTTTGTTGCTTGTGAAGCTAGGTAACTCTAAAAGTAGCATTCACTGAAGTTATGTTACTGCATTCTTTTCTTCTCTTCAGTCAGAAAAGCCCCAAGCACTTTTTGATCTCTGTCATATGGAAATACAGCTCTTATGATCTGAGGATCCAAAGGAAAACAGTATATCCTACTTGAGCAAAAAGGAACAGGCAATGATTTAAAATTCTTCATATGTGACATGTCCGGATGCAGTAGGGATGCAGGAGTAGCCCAACAGTATGACATCTCTTGCACCATGGGACACGGAGGACAGCCTAAAGTGAACATATGGGGGAATGGGTAGAATAGGTAGCAGGTAACCTCTGTGGTAAATCAACATCTTGCTTCATTTGAAGCTTTCCTGACCATGCAACCAGTGAGACAAACCCCAGCAGTTCTTCCAGGCCTTTCTCATCTGCAAAAATGGAAATATCTTCTTTTGGAGACTGTTAACAGCAGTATGTACATTCCAAAGCCTGAAGACTGAGTCACAAATAATTCATGTGCTCCTGTTGAACACAAGGGCACTACTGAGAAAGAAAAATGTGTGTTAAATCTAATGGGCAATAATGACATGTAGTCAGTAGGAAGAAATAAAAAAAAAGCAAACTACCCCATTATGTATAATTTATGAGCAGAAAAGGAATTAGCAAGCTGATTTAATTTCAGTTATTTGCTCATAATTTAGAAAACTTTCTAATAACTCAAACTATTGTGAAAATAGCAATTTGGAGCACATTGTAGATGAATTAGCACTAGGACAAGTCATATGTTATGTATCTTTCTGTTACTTGCAAGGATGACAGTATTTCTATTAGATTTTGACAGCTGATTTTACAGCTCTTAATGGACATGTTTGACACTCAAATGGACCTATCACCTACTAAATCTGCTCATGTTCTCAAATTCAGAATTATTTTCTGAACATGGCTGGTAAGTTTTGTGTGTTTGTTTTTATTCTGTAACCAATAAACATATCACAGATTACGAAGTCAGAGACAGACAGAGTGTGTTGCTACTGTAATTGCCAGCTGGGTAGGAGATCCTTTGAAATAGATTTCTTATTTCAAGAAAAAAGAAAATAATTCATTTCACTTGCTGACACTTTGCTATAGGTTCATGTAGCCAGTAGTAATAAAGGCAGTCCTTGGCACTGAGCTAGAACTAATGCAGATATTCAGAAATGGGATAGCTGGAAAAAAGGGCTCTCAGGAGTAAAAAGCCACACTCCTAAGAGATCCATAGCCTAAGAGAAGAAAAAATACTGCAAACCTTATTGGTCAGCAATGACAAGAGACTAGTAGAAAAAAAGATGCTCTAAGAGTGCTTTATTGATGACAGATCCAGGGGTATTATTCTTGAAATGAAAGCACTGGCTTAAAATAACTCCAGTGTGTATCTTACTCAAAACGGAGAGTCAAACAGAAGACAACTGTTCCTAGTTATATTTAGGATCTCCTGAAGTTTGACTAATTTCTAGCTATTCCTTGAAGTGGGAGAGGATTTTTTGCTGCAAGATCTAAGTACAACAGTGTTCTTATTATCAGAGTGATTTTATACTATGTGTTCGGAGATTCATCTGGTGTTTTCTTCTGCTAACATATTTGTGATCATTTGACCCCATCCAGCAGCTAAGTCCCATGCAGTTGATCACTCACTCTCCTCTGGGTGGGATGGGGAGAGAATTGGAAAGTGAGAAAACTTGTGAGTTGAGATAAAGACAGATTAATAGGGAAAGCAAAAGCTGCACATGCAAGCAAAGCAAAACAAGGTATTCATACAGCATTTCCCATCAGCAGACAAGTGTCCAGCTATCTTGAGAAAAGCAAGGCTCCATCACATGTAATGGTTTCTTGAGAAGACAAACACCATCACTCCAAATGTTTTCCTCCACCCCTCTTCCTTCTTCTTGCCCCAGCCTCTTATATGCTAAACATAACTTCATACAGTATGGAATATCCTTTTGCTCAGTTGGGGTCAGCTGTCCCAGCTGTTCTCCCTCCCAAATATTTGTGCACCCCCAGCCTACTTGCTGGTGGGGTGAAAAGCAGAAAAGGCTTTGTCGCTGTGTAAGCACTGCTCAGCACTAAAAACATCCCTGTTTTATCAGCACTGTTTTAGCAACAAATCCAAAACACAGACCCATAGTAGCTGTTGTGATGAAAATTAAGTGATGAAAATTAACTCTGTCCCAGCCAAAATGAGGTCAACATTTATTATTTTTCCCTAATTTTCATAAGATAATTCTAATGCTTGTCTCTATTAGATATGCACACAATATATGTATTATGTTTGTGTATAGAGCTACATCTGGCATATGAGTGGTAGAAACAGAAAAATAAGTACATTTTTAATTCATTAAAAAGGCCTCATATGCATACTTTTTGTAGAATGAGCAATGAATGAATGCTCCCATATTTGTTTATTAAGTACAACTATTGTAACAAATAAGCTTGGACTGCCAAAGTTATATTAGTTTCCTTGATAGTGAAAAAATACTAGACAAAATGTATCTATGTAAAATTCTTTTTGCCTCTTTGTGCACCCATCATGCTTTGAATGAACTTAGGAGCCAGAACGAGAGTGGGAGCTGTAAAAAGAGCATTTGATGAGGTAAGTGAAAGCTGCTTCCTGATATCCAGAGTGACAAAATTAGTTTTGCAGCAAATTGGGTGTTCAAATTCGTAGATATTCAGACCTTGACATGGATGAGGTGAGTGACCTGATTTATCTTTGATGTTAGACCTGCCCTGAGCAGAATGTTGAACCAGAGGACTTCAGATGCCCCTTCCAGCCTCAACTATGTGTTGTGTGATACTAGCTTCTGCCTGAACAATATCAAAGTGAAGATCATTACAGGCTTCCCAGGGGAATTGTGGAGTCTCCTTCTCTGGAGATACTCAAGACCCATCTGGATGCCTACCTGTGTGACCTGTCCTAGGGAACCTGCTTTGGCAGGGGGATCGGACTCAATAATCTCTTGAGGTCCCTTCCAACCCCTACAATTCTGTGATTCTGTGATCCATTTTACCTCTAAATTTGCAGAACTGATTATGTTGATTATCATCTGCACTTTGTTATTGGTACTGTGTAAGGTAGAGTGTTTGCTCGGGGTGAAGGATGGGATGGAAAAGAGGTACCACTAGACTTAGGGTTCAAACAAGTAGCTAGGAATATACAACTTTTCCCTACTTTTATTTGCCTCATTGTATTTTGTCCTAGCAATTCCTTTCATACCATGTTTAAGTTTGTGGATTAGAACTGAAAAGCTTATCAGAGCCTCTCAAGCCATCCCTTTTCTTACATCTTTTCCTCAGCCACTGATATATGTCTAGTTCGTCATTTGCCACTGTCACTGTTGCCAAGGCATTGGAATCAGCCCAGTCCTTAGATTAGGATGTTCATGTTCAATTATTATCTTGGTCAGTTTGCTATATGTCTCCTAAGGAAACAAGCTACAAATAAAGAACCCTTCATTTTCAGCTGATTTTATCATAACCACACTTCAGCAGAATGGCATATGAAAAGACACTTCTCAAACCCCTGGGATCTTTCCACATCCAATTTCAGATACCAATGTTAAACGTAAGAGATGTCAGAACTTCTCAAAAGATTTCTCAAAATCATTTGTAATGAACAATGTCAAGATAAATTGTCAGAAAGCCACACCAGACCACTTGATAATACACTAAATAGAAAAGATATTTAGGGTCACTAAAGAACCCATGAGATATGTAAATTGTGATTTGTAGCTATACAATCTTGACATGTTCATACATGCATAAACACACACACATACACACACAGACAAACATGGAAAAGAAAAATATAATATTCCCTAAGTTTAATTGAACAATTATTTCTGTAACACTACTACATAAATTTCTTACAAAACATGAACTGCTGGTAGAATTTAAAAGAAAAACAACACAGAAGATGAGAATGAAAACGGGAGGTTTACATAACACAGAAATTTTATATTGGAGTAAAATATAGGTGCTTTCTTATAAATTTCAGAAGATTACTTAAAATACCATAACATGGTAAATTGCCTACCAAAGCTAGGTACAGAAAACTCCCTGTGCTACTCTACAGAAGGCTGGTCCGAGAAATCCAGTGATCTCTTCAGATTTACAAAGTGCATAGCAGTAAATTCAATATTCAAGAATATAAAACTTCATTATCTGTATGTCTATTTTTCACTATTAGCAAACACAGTTAAATATAACAAAAAGAAGTAAATATTATTTGTAAATCTAATTTACAAAAACCAGATACTTACTATAGTAGCATGCTTTATGCCAGCCTGTGGTAAGCAACTTTACGCATTTTGTGCAGTTGGTTAAGCTTCTGAATTGTGCATGTACGCGTGGATACCAACTGATTAAACATGGTGTTTGCTACAGAATATTGTGCCATGGCATTGTGCAGCACAGGAACCAGTGAAATATTCCACCATCTGATATTTGGCTTCCTTGATTAAGCATTATATACATATATATAGCTATGTCTGTGCTTACGTAGGTAAATGTACACGTGCATACAAGTGTATGTACATATTTACATTTCCCTTATATGACCACTTCCTGGTGAGAGCCAGACATCAAGATGAAGCTGTGTTACCTCTAGTCTTTGGTCATCACTAATAGCGAAGCCCATGCCAACCCAGCCTCCTCCTGGCTGCTGCTACTGAGTGACTGATCTTTTCAGCTGTGTGATGGTTTGACACTGGCTGGAGGCCCCGCACCCACCAAAGCCACTCTGTCACTCCCCTTTTCAGCTGGACAGGGGAGAAATATACTGAGCGGCTTAGGAGTCGAGATAAGGACAGGGAGAGATCATTCTGCAATCAGTGTCATGGGCAAAACAGACAGCACGGAATAAAGAAAACTCTCTGATTTATTACACTGCACTGCACTGCACAGTGAGACCAGAATCAGGTAATGAGAAATGCAACCAGGTCTTAAAGCACCTCCTCCCACCCCTCCATTCTTAACAGACTTCAGTCATGATTTTGCTCCCTTCGTCCTCCCCTATTTTGGCACAGGGAGGGGCAGGGAATGGGGGTTTCGGTCAGTTCCTCATGAGATGTTTTCCTTCTTAGCTTGCAGGGCAGGGGCATTCCTTACACCCTTCCCCTGATGCAGCGTGGGGTCCCACCCACAGGATACAGTCCTCCATGAACTTCTCCAAGTGAGTCCTTTCTGTGGGGAGTCAGATCCTCACCAATTGCCTCAGCGTGGCTCCCTTCCATGGGGTTCCAACCTTCAGGCCCAGACTGCTCCAGCCAGGTCCCCCCCAGAGTCACAAGTGCACCAGCAAATGTGCTCTGGCTTGGGTCAGCCTCTCCATGGGCTGCAGGTTTCACTGCCAGGAGTTTGCTCCAACGCGGGCTTTCCACAGTGTCACAGCGTCCATCAGGTGTGTCCACCCGATCCGACGTGGGGTCCTCCATGGGTTGTAGATAGGATCTCTGCTCCCCATCATCATCCATAGGCTGCTGGGGGACACCTGCTCCACCATGGTTTTCTCTATGGGTTTCAGGGGCATCTGTCTCTCCATCACCTGGACTGCGCCTCCCCCCCCCACCCCCCCCAATCCTTCTTCACTGGCCTTGGTGTCTGTAGAGTTTCTTACATCTTCTCCCTCCCTTCTCTGCTGGCAAAAAGCGGCTGCTTGCATTTTTTTTTCTCCTAAATGTGATTCTCAGAGGTGCTGTCATCATCAGTGATGGGCTCAGTCTTGGTCAGCAACGACTCCGGCCTTGAGCCAGCTGGTGTTTGCTCTCTTGGGCCTTCAGAGAGCTTCTGGCCGCTTCTTGAAGAAGCCACCCCTGCAGCGAGATCCTCCACCAGAACCCAGCCACGCAAAACTACAAGCTGCCTTCATAAAACTAAGCCTGTAGTTATATTTGCTTCTGTGTGGGAGCTGAAAGACTTTTCAGTCTGGTAACTAAGCTCTATTGACTTAAGTGTCAGAGAAATTATTTAGCATTTTTTAACTTGATGATTTTTTTTCATGACTTGTTATAGTCAGTTGTGCGGTCAAGTTTTCACTTGCATGAGCTGGTTTTTTTCAAAGTCTGCTGTCATAAAAGGTTTTTCTAACAACAGTATTTTCCCTGACCCACAGTATGAGAAGGCACTTTATATCTAATTATTTAAAACAGAGTATCACAATGGAGGTCAACCAGGAAGATTAAAAAACCCAACAAAAATGATGAAATTTTAATCTACTACTTGCTCACGGTTCTTGGCTTAATGCTGCTTTCAGAACACAGTCCTAGAAATTTTCCTGGTGTAATGTTACTGATCTGGCATTTCTGGAGCAACATGATTTTCTTACCTTCAGTAATTAATTCTTAATTGCAAAGTGCTTTCAAGCCCTCAGACTGAAAAGAACATAGAACCACAAAATATTGTAATTAATGATACAAGAGAAAATTAAATGTTCTGTGAAGCACAGGGAACAATTTGTTTATATGTCTGTCTGCACAACCCTTTTTTTGCTATGTTTCTTAAGGAGATTTGTATAAATGAAAAGTAAATTTATATTGCCAAGGCATTTTTCCTAGGCTTTTATGCTCGCTGTTCAATGAGCCACTTTTAGTACCTCACACCTTTGGAAAGGCTCAGCTTCTGTGCTGGAAATGCATGTGCAGTAAGAACTGTAAAAAGTGTGGCTCGTGAACAATTGACAAGTTGGTGAAGAATATCTGAAGCTTATTTTCATCTTCTTATTTATCTGAGGTTTATTCCAGTAAAAATAAAACCTTACCAAGATAAATATCAATTTTATTTTTTTTTACTTCTGCAAAAGCTAGCTTTCATTCAACCAGGTAAGCAGAGGGCTAAAAAAATTCCCCATACATTATATTTCAACACATCTGTTTATCGTCAATGACCATATGCTTTCCTTCTATTTTTAAATGATAAATTCAGAAAAGGCTATGATGCCACATACAACTCTTAAGAGTCAAATCTGACTTCCTTAATACAGATATAGCTGCCTTTATTTTAAATAATTCTCATTCTTACTTGTTCAGAATTTTTTTATATATATCTAACATCTAATATGAAATTAAATGGTCTATTTTCTTATAAAACTTGGATTTCATTATTAATTTTACTTAAGCCTAATTTATTCTCAGTGCGCTACTTTAAAAACTGTATAGGATGGAGGAAAAAACTTTCTTATTCATATAATGTATACATAAATTTAAAAAGATGTATGGAAATCTCAGCAGTAACTGAAGGTAAAAATTCCCAGTAGAATTTATTTTCCTGTTTAGAGAGAAAAAAGTAAAAAAGAAAACTGATAATTTAAACCCTATGTTATTAGAAGAAAAATATTTTGAACATACACTGATATGTAAGTTACATCTGTTCTCACTAGGAATTTAAAAGTTAGCTGTTTAAGCCTGAACTAATCTTTTAAAGCCTGTTTTATAATCACAGGAGAGAAACAGACACTGTAGTGAACCATCTTATTGCAGAATAATAATTAGATTAGTATTCCCTAGGTAGGTCATATAAATCTGCCTCTGTACTTTTTTTCCTGTAAGAGAAGGCCACTCATTCCTATGAGTAGCTTAGACTCTAGACATTTCACTACTAGGCATTTAAAATTTCCTACCACTGAAATTTTGTCACATGCACTTATCTATTAAAAATTTTGAAGATGGACTGCATTTTGGACTCTGCAACTATCCCAACATTTTGAAAATGCCTTCCTGCTAAAGCAGAAGTTTCTGTAAGAATGCAGTGAAGTAGTGTGCATTGTATTTTTCATGTTATCACATGATCATGTATGATCTAAAGAGAAAAACAAAAGAACTTCAATGAAAAGCAAACAGGTTTAGAACGTGGCATGCTTTTCACTGAAATATGGCATTGACTCCTTACAAATTTAATCATATTTACTTTTCAGAACATAATTACAACTTGTATTAAAATTAGAGCAAAAATGTATGAAAGAATGTATATATTATGTTGCCATATGAATGTTTCATACTGACAGCATGCTGTGGGGTTGGACAAGCTTGAGGCAGCATTTAATTCTGGAGGACTTCACTGAGTGGGACATGACAAGCAGTCTGAATTTTCACAAATACTTAAGTGCAGTCAAAATTTCTCAGCAGATATTGCTGATATGTGTAATGGGATTTTATTAATGTCATCAGAATTATTCTAGGGAAATTCACCTTTCTTTTCCATTTAAATTTACTTTTCTGTATTTCTGTATTTTGACTATTATGATATATGGTATTTTTAAGAGTAAAGTTGCAATGCAAAATTCTGACACCTCATTTTGAAAATTCTTCCTATTTTTTTCTTTATGGAAAATTTGAAAAGTTCTTTCACCTATCACTTCTACATTAAAAAAATTACCATATGGAAGATTTCCCACTTTCACTCAGCTTTAAGAGTAGTATCAAACTCATCACAGAACTCCATTGTAGGAAAAAATATTGGAAAGAAGCATCCATAGGGAAGTTTCACACTTGCAATAGGTGTAGTTTGGAACCAGGCCACCTTTTAAACAAATGCCACCTGTCTTCCTGCTGGAGACAGGGAGACATCCATCAGGATTGATAGGTTGTGAATCCTCTAAATACAGTGAAAACCCCCTATTATCTGAGTTGAAAGTAAGGGGTAAAAGGAAAATTCTGCAAGTTAAACTCCCCTACTTTGTGGTAAGTCCACCTCAGTGCATCTAATTCATAAAGACAATGTTCTAATGGTTCTCAGTGTATTCAAGTACTGTGGGTATCACCCACTGTTTTTACTGGAATTGCTGCCTAGTCTGACTCCAGACTTCCCTGTGACGTCAAGTTTAAAAATATACTGCTGTTTTCTTGTTTATCACTTTAGTAAAACAAACCCATGAATTTTCTTCAGGGAATATGTTCAGAAATTGTCCAATAGTGAGAATTTCTTTTCAACTCTCCCCACTCCAAAAAAAAGTTTGCTAATTCTGAATGAAAAATAGTTTTCTCAGAGGAAGAAAAGTTTCAAGTTACTGCTTTATGCAGAAGTGATTCAACCTGACCTCAACTCTGTGAGCTGTGAGTACTGCTTACAGGGAACCAGGATCAGTTTGAAGTGTCCTGGGAGCACAGCTGAAGGAATCAGAGGAATTCCCTAGAATGGAAATGAGATCTTTAAAAAGCTTGAAAGCCCCTTCAAGGCTTCAAGAGCTTCAACCAGTCTCCTGTCTCTTAGCCTACTGAAGACTCTCTCCAACTTGCGAGCCTGCCTTGGGTAACTTTCCCTGTGCAGAAGCATTTCTCCCACCCACTATTCTATCTATGGCAGTGAGATACAGTCATCAAGCTGCATCTTGCAAAACTGTAGACAATCCCAGGGAAATTTTTCCCAATTCTGTCCACGGGGTCCACAAAATAAACCAGCTTGAGGATTCAGATCTTTTATTTCGTAAGAAGATATTTACCAGTGAATGATTCTCTCTGATGCTGTACTCTGTGATAGGTCTCCTCCACAGTCACCCAGTACTAGACTTTCTCAGCATCTCTCCAGTAAAAGTCACCACATAAACAGGGAACACATATGAACTTGAAGCAAATATCCAGCTGCTTAGAAATAAATCTTTTGCTAAACAAAATCTAAGCAGAATTATTTATGAGAGCTCTTCTATATCACAAAAGGAATGATAAATAGATGTTATGTAGACATAAAGCTGTTTCAGGCAGGGCTTTCCCAATTTGCCAACAGAGGGAATAGAAAACTCATTCCTTCCAGGATATTGTTGTTGGACGTTACAGTAATTGTTTTCTGAGCCGCAATATATTAAGTGATTGTTCCACAGGTTTTCACAGGAAAGAGAACATAATCTTGGCTATAGAGTTTTGACGTATTGCAGGGGGTTGCAGTTGTTTGTCTATGCAAGAAGCATATGAAAAATGTTTCTCCGTTTTCAAATTTGTAGAGTAAAAGTGTACATAGCATTCATTATCACAGGCCACAAGCTGCGCTGAAGGGAGACCTGGGAGAGAAAGTAGAGATGTGACTTCTGGTAGAACTTGCCAATATTATTCCAATTTAACACAATTAATCTTTGTCAACAATTAGTATGACAGACAAAATTGGCTTAAATGATTGATCTACTCTCCCAGTGACATTATAGCTGATGAAACTGGCTGTATAGGTTAGAAAGTGAAACTGAAAAAGGTAATGAACAGCATTATGCAAATTTATATAAGTCAAAGAATTGGGGGGGTGGGGGTTGAAGGGGAGGGAGAAATCAATCTTGACAGTAAATTCTCTTATTCTGCAGAATGACTGTTGTAACAAAAAGAAGTGAGAAGGGACAGATTAGATACCTTTGGGAGCTATCCACTTCCTAGTTTTAACAGAGAAAATAATTTCTATTGAGTTGTACGGACTTTTGCATTAAAAAGCTGTTTTTTCTCCCAGTAAAACATGTTATGCAATATTCTTTACAGTCAAAATGCATCTGCATGAAAACTGCAAAAAGGATTAAAAGTTTGCAAAGGATAAACTGTCTTGTGAAACAATTTTGTATGAGGTAAAGCATACATTATGCACACATATAAAGCATACATTATGCACACTTCACACAAGATTTTTGCTCTTGGAATACTAATCCTTTAAGTTTGGGAGTACCTTCACACTCCAGGACCTGAGCAGCCTCTGATTTCTCTCCACTCTGTACTGGGGTGAAACTGGAGTATGTACGAGCCTTTCTCCCTGTCACAGGAAATTAGTCCAGGCCTTGATTTCTGTGGCTAGTCTTATTTTTGGACATAGGAAGAAGGAAAAAGTGTAAGTTCCAGAGGCAGCAATATAGATAAACTTGCAAAGTCAAAGCATTGATGCTGCTTTGAATTTTTAAACCAATGGAGTACTTCCCTCATTATGTGAGCTTGTTTTATGAGGAATACTTTTTTGATGTCTAATTTATGTAAGTTGCACTTATTTACTTATACATATAAAAAGGGGTAATCTCCAGTGATTACACCCTATGCCAATCAAAGATATCTATACTATACATTTGCAATAAACAAAGTACATCTGAGGAATTTCAGTACGCTGTGAATGCACAGTGACACGTAACTGTGAAGCTTTGGACTTCTCACTGTACTCAGAAGTTCCATCATTTGACATAGGAGAGACGCAGCATTTTAATTCCTCCAATGTCAGAGCAGGTAAAGCTGTTGTTATGCTGGAAGATTTTACTACCAGTGGTAAAGATTTTCTCAGCGTTTTTCCTCCAGTATTAAAAAAGGAACACAGACTTTAGAAGGAGTCACATAATTGACTGTGATCTTCCATTTCTTTTCATTTTCTGGGTCATTCACTTTCAGTCAAAATTAAACACCCTTTTAAAAGCCAGGCTTTGCAGACTCTGATTTCTATTCCACAGTTACTATGTATAAATTCATTTTGCGTAAGTATACTTTTTCAAGCAATACAAAGTACTCAAGACACAGATCACATCTCTGCCATGCTCAGTGTGCTTACAGTTCCCAAGATCAGAGAGCAGACTGTCAGAGCTATTAACAAGTGTGCATCTTCAATTCAGCATTTCTAGAATTTTCCTCCAATGTATATCATCTCTCAAGCATAATCAGGAAGGAAATTATGCTGTCAGAAACTTCATAGTTAGCTTCCTCTCTAGAAGCTTGCAGGTTTCCATCGTTTTGGGGTTTTTTTTTCCCAGTACAAATTATATGGATGCCCCACCATTTCCTTTTACTAACTCATTTTGAACAGAATTGGAAATTAAATTAATGGTTTGATATGCATACATGTGACACCATTAAGTAAGGTCTGTCTCAAAGACTTCTAGCACTGTATTACTGTTTTGGGGATTTTTTCCATCACCACTGTTATTAGTATTCTACTTTCATTAGTATATTGTCTCCATATAGGTAGCCAGGATCTTCAAACAAAGGGGAAAATTGAAAGGGTGAGAATCATCATTTCAATCATCTTTGAGAGGTCATGGAAAACAGGAGACATGTCCTAGGACTGGGGGAAAGCCAATGTCTGGTCTTCAAGAAGGGCAAAATGATGACCCAGGAAACTAGTCTAGTCAGCCTCACCTCCATCCCTGGAAAGGTGATTTTTTTAAAGGGTTATTAATAAGCATTTGGAGAGGAAGAAGGTTACTGAGAATGGTCAACACGGATTCTCTTAGATGAAAATCATGTCTGACCAATCTGATAGCCACCTGTGATGGAATGACTGACTATGTGGATGAGGGAAGAGAGAAGTGGATGTTGTCTACTTTGCCTTCAGCAGTGCCTCTGACACCATCTCTCATAGCATCCTTGTAAAAAAACTTAGGAAGTGTGGGTTATATATCACTAGACAGTGAAGTGGGTTGAGAACTGGCTGAATGGCTGAGCCCAGAGGGCTGTTATAAGTGGCACAGAGTCTAGTTTGAGGCCTGCAGCCAGTGGTATGCCCCAAGTGTCAATGCTTGGTCTGGTCTTATTCAACATATTCATCAAAGGCACGTATGAGGGCACAGAGTATACCCTTAATGAGTTTGCTTATACAAAACTGGGAGGAGTAATTGACACATCAGAAGGCTGTGCTGCCACTGACCGAGTTCTGGACAGATTAGAGAACTGGGTGAAGAGGAACCAACTGAAATTCCACAAGAGCAAGCATAGGGTCTTTCAAGTTGTGAGGGATAACCCCACACACCAGTTAAGGCTAGGGGTTGACCTGCTAGGAAGCAGCTCTGCAAAGAAGAACCTGGGAGTCCTGCTCAGTAACAAGCTCTCCATGAGCCAGCAGTGTGCCCTCATGGCCAAGGCCAATGGTATCCTGGAGTACATTAAAAAAAAAGAACATAGTCAACAGGTCAAGAGACCTTCTCTTCCCCCTCTACTCTACCCCAGTGAGGCCACATCTGCAGTTCTGTGTCCAGTGCTGGGCTCCCCAGTTCAAGACAGACAGGGAACAACTGGACAGAGTCCAGCGGAGTGCTACAGAGATGATTAGGGGACTGGAGCATCGCTCAGGTGAGGAAAGGCTGAGAGACCTGGGACTGTTTGGTCTGGAGAAGGCTGAGAGGGGATCAGATTAATGCTTGCAAATATCTTAAAGGTGTATGTATAGATGGCTAGACTCTTCTGAGTGATGCCCAGTGTCGGGACAATTGGCAATGGGCACAAACTGGAACACAAAGAGTTTCATCTCAACATGAGAAAAAACTTCTTTGAGGGTGACAGAGCACTGGCTCAGGATGTCCAGAGGCATTGTAGAATGTCCATCTCTGGAGATACTCAAAACCTGCTCAATCCTGTGTAACCTGCTATGGGTGATCTTGATTTGGCAGGGAGGTTGGACTAGGTGACCTTCAGATCCCTTCCAACACCTACTGTTCTGTGAGTTGGGTGAGAAATTACCTAAACTGCTGCAATTTTATTTTTGTGAAAAAAAAAACCCCTCCTGGTTTTCACAGCAATGTTTATGTTACAAGTGTTAGATGATTAAAATATGCTGTAGGAGATCTAAATTGCTCAGCAGCTGCCATCAGAAGTGTTCAAATGGAAGACAGGCTTATAAATGATTTCTTATGTGAGGTTACTGTCCAGGACAGCCTGGACTCTTGAATGCAGAATGAAGGGATAGAATACATTTCTTATACCCATTAAACTCTGGATGGACAGCAGCATAACACTGAAAATATGGAAGAAAAACACATAGCCATGGCTGGTTGCATCATATCATCCTCTGGTCATGAAGTCCATGGAGTTTTCTATCACAAGGGGATGCTAGAAGGAATAGTATAAATAGTGTTCCTTTAGAAACTCTCTCATGCTAGAGGAAGTAACAGAATTACTAACTTCAAGTCATAGGTGGAGTGAGATTTGTTTAAGTACTATAAAGGATAAATAATCTTTGTTCTTACTTCTCTCTAGAACCTTGATTTAAGATGCAGGCTTTTCAGTCATTTTTGCACAATCAAAATATCCTTGTCTTGTGTATGCTTGTTAAACTTACATGAAAGCTGAATAAAATATGAATCAGTGATTTGGACACTAGCCTGAAGGGCCTGGAAAAACTTGGGTACATGCAGCAGATTTCCTGTGTGACCTTATACTTAATCTTTCTATGGCTTTGGTTCTTCAGAAATCACTTGCAAAATCAGGATTTGATGGGTTTCTGCCTCACACACATTAAGGCCTGTGAAATGCTTCAATATTAAAATCTCCATGACTGATATTAAATAACCTAAGTAAACAGCTAACAGTCATTACTCTGGTAGCTGAAGCTTTAAGAAAAACACCATATGTTTTGAGACTCACACTAACACCATGAAAAGTGGCAGCATGACAATACTGGCTATGTTTGCACGTCTTCAGGACAGACTCCCTGGAGAGAACCCACACCATCCCTTTAAGTGTCCTGAAAAAAGCTCCAAGAAATGAGGAATTCCTAGGCACTGAAGTGTATTTCCTTATTAAGAAAAAAGAAAATTATTGCTTTAGTACAAGGGGTTTAAGGAGAAAGAATGCAATACACTGAATTTAAAAAAAAATAAAATCTGGAAGCTATGGAGCTTTCTACAGGTGTTCATGTTGGGGCTTCCTATGATGGGATGTTTAAGACCACGTTCTTATTTTATTTTATTTTTTGAACCCACACGCATGCTGGGGAAAGGTTTAATTTTTGTTTGAGGTTTTTTTCTCTTTTAAAACCCTTCTCTACCAACTCAGCCAAGAGACAAGCTCATGAAGAAATACCTTGGAAGAAAGAGTCTGTGTTGGGTGTTAGTGAGGGCTTGGAGGCTGATGTGTTTGGACTTCGTTCTTAAGGTGGGCATCATGAGACATCACTTGACACCACTTGGAGTAATGCATTGAGCTCTGGGGCCCCCAACATAAGAAGGACATGGACCTGTTAGAGTAAATCCAGAGGAGGACCATGAAGAAAATCAGAGGTCTGAAGCACCTCTCCTATGAAGACAAGCTAAGACAGTTGGGCTTGCTCAGCCTGGAGAAGAGAAGGCTTTGCAGTACCTGAAGGGGCACTGCAGGAAAATTAGAGATGGACTGTTTACAAGGAAGAGCATGTAGTGCTAGGACAAGGGGTAATGGTCTTAAGCTGAAGGTGGTTAGATTTAGATTAGGCATTAGGAAAAAAAAATCTTTACAGTGAGGTCGTACAACTCATTTTGAACTGAGTTAATGCAGTTAATCACTTTTTAACATGGTAACTCATTAACACCTCTGTCTAACAAAGAAATCCCTTAAGTAAAATCCCTCCTTTCATGTTGGAAAGAGATATTCAATAGAGTTAGGTCTTCCAGGTGAAAAGATATGAAAAAAAAACCCAAAACAAACAGCAATAATATAGAAAGTAGTTTTCATTACAGTGGGCTTGCTCTATGAAAGTGATGAAATGACAGTAACAAAACTCAGGCATTACCAAAATGGTATTTCTCATTGTAATGAGGCCAATGATCTTTAACGAGGAACTGGCTCACATGATTTAATTATAAAACTTTATTAAGGATATGCTGCTAGGGATGTGACTGCACATCATCAAGACAAAGGCCTGTCTTCTCTACTGTGCAATTTGTTTTGACAGTTTTTCATTTGGAAGGTGTATCTTTGTACAGTGCAGATGGTAAAGTCTAATGTAAACTTGGTAGTAGTCAAGTAACAAGGGTCATTCAAACAACAAAGCAAAAAAAGGGAAAAAAACCTAACCCTGTAAACCAAGCTGCAGATTTAGAAAAATCATCAAAACTTGGGGTTTATCAACTACTTTGGAAGACTTTGAATAAAGGGAAATAAATAAAGGAAAAGGAGAGTTAGAGTGGAAAGAAGGACATTTATTCAGTTAAATGACTGATCCAGGAACTATTAAAAACAGTAACTCTTTGTCCTTCTTAGGAATGCTAGAAATAACATTGGAGAGTAAGTGCTTCATGCACTGAGCTGGTTAAAGTAAGTTTCTTGAAAACTGCAGTTTCACTTCTGTCAGTTACCTGACCTGATTCAGATCCTGAATTAACTCAAGATGTAAGTGGGGAAAAAACCCTCAAAACACCAGACACTAGGTTTCTTTCCCTTGCAAATGGAAGGTGAGTTTATACCTTCCTACAATCCTGAGAAGGGCATACTTCTAACCTCATTACCCTAGTAGTTTAAGAGATGCCACTGCAATACCTCAAATTCCGTTCACCTTTGTCAAGAGGTTTTACCTTCCAAAGTGTCATTCTAGGAAACAAAGTATCAAGAATATGGCTGTTCTGTGTAAGGCTCCTTTATAAAACGGCTCAGTTGCTGCAAAGTCCATGTATACCACTGTTCTGGGTCTGGCCGAGATGGAGTTAAATCTCCCCACAGCCACCCTCACAGCACTGATCTGTATGCTGGCAGCCAGCAAGGTGTGGGTAACACACCAGTGGTTTGGCTACTGCTGAGCAGCGCTGGCACAGCACCAAGGCTGTCTCTCCCCAGCATTACCCTCCCCTCACCAGTAGGCTAGGGGTGGGCAAGATCTTGGGAGGGGACAGAGACAGGACAGCTGACCCAGACTGATAAATGGGATATTCCATACCATATAAAATCTGCTCAGCAATAAAAGCTGAGAGGAAGCAGGAAGGGGGGACGAGGGCATTTGTTTATTTACAATATTTATCTTCAAGACCAACTTCTACATGTATTGAAGCCCTGCTTCCTGGGAATTAGCTGGCCATTGCCTGCTGATGGGAAGTAGAGAATAAATCTTTTGGTCTTCCTTTGGTTCCCTGCACTGCCTTTTGCATTTGTTTTATTAATCTGCCTTTATTTTGACCCATAATGTTTTTTCCATCTTATTTTTCTCCCCTCCCTGTCTTGCTGAGAAGGGGAGTGATAGACCAGTTTGGTATGCACCTGCCATCCAGGTAAGGTGAACCCACCACAATCATGCCAGCATGAACCAGTAAAACTGTATAAAAGTCCAGAAGTCAGAAGACCTGAGGCCAAAGATGTCTTAACCAATAATTGTTATTTCTTTGGTGGAGGTGGGCTTGTCTCATGATCTTTCTCTACTGTGTATAATTTGAAACACAGGCCTCATTCAGGATTGTCAGCATATCGCCTTGTTCTTATCACAAGTTGAGACATTATGACTTCCACACAGTATGTTATTAGTTGATCACTAACTTTAACTGCTAGTGCCTACATTAGGTTTTAGTCTGCTGTAAGAACCACTGTTAAATAAGATTTATGCAAAAGCATTGGATCCTATCAAATGCAATTGGGAAAAAGGACATGTGCATTTTTTTGGCACTTTGTCTGTAACCAACCTGAGAAGGCAAGGAAGGGAGGAGGCGTCCCATCTGCCAAATAAGGTCTCATCAGCCGGATTCTTTTCCAAGACAAGTTATCTCCTTCCAAAAATAACACTTCACATCAAATAAGCACTAAAATCAGAGGCAATCCTATGGAGAAAAAAAAAATAATAAAAGAAAAAAATGCCTACCTCCTTTTTTTGTGACAGGGCTTAAGTTCTATGGAAAACACCTTGTAGATTAAATTAATGCAGCTGTTCATCATATTCTTAACTTTGAGTTGCCATATCCTGATGAGCTGCCACATTTAGCAATGTAGCTTCTGTGTTACAACTGAATAAAGATCGGACATCTTGAAGAATACAGTGTTTTGGCCCTGGCTGGAGGCCAGGCACCCATCAAAGCTGCTCTATCATTCCCCTTTTCAGCTGGACAGCGGAGGAAATATATAGAGAGGCTTAGGAGTCGAGATAAGGACAGGGAGAGATCATTCTGCAATCAGCATCACGGGCAAAACAGACTCAACAAGGAATAAAAGAAAGAAAACTATCGGATTTAATACACTACACACAAAGTGTATTGCACAGCCAGTGAAATCAGAGTTGGATAATGAGAAGCACGTCCAGATCTTAAAGCACCTCCCCCCCCCCTCCCTTCTTTGCAGACTTCACTTTAGTCATGATTTCTTTCCCTTCTTCCCCCCCCATTGTGGCACAGGTCAGGGTAAGGAATGGGGAATGGGGGTTTCGGTCAGTTCTTCATGAGATGTTTTCCTTCTTAGTTGCGGGGGCGGAGGGTATTCCTCACACCCTTCCCCTGCTGCAGCATGGGGTCCCACCAACAGGATAGAGTCCTCCATGTATTTCTCCAACGGGATTCCTTTCCCACAGGGTTTCAGCTCTTCTCCAACTGCCTGAGTGTGGGCAACCTCTATGGGGTACAGTCATAAATCATAGAATGTCTCTCAGTCTCTCAGGCCCAGACTTCTCCAGCCTG
>VZTU01008545.1:5302-16847 GCA_013400835.1 Zapornia atra | reverse complement strand
GGGGGGGTTTGGGGACGGTCCAGTTTTCGGGATGGCTCTGAACTGCACGGCCTGAGTTCTGTGGTTCAGTGAAAAACTGCATCGTGTATCACTAATCTTGTATATTTTGCTATAAAGTCCTGTTATTATTGTTATATCTCTCTCTGCTATCCCAGTAAACTGTCCTTATCCCAACCCGCGAGGTTTTGGGTCCTTAGGGTGTTTTTTCCTTCTTCAATCCCCCCCTCTGTCAACCCCGTCCCCCCTTTTAAAGAACAAGCAGCTGTGTGGTGCCTGGCTCTCAGCTGGGCAAAGCCACGACAATGGATTACAGAAACATTTTAATGTCTCCTAATCTGAAGTGTTATAGAAGACCGGCTACACACTTACCTGCTCTATAGATGAGCAGAGGGATTGGAAAGGGACTCATAGTAGACTCTGTGGCTAATGCAGTAAGTTTGATCTAACAGGGCAGCACAGGCACATGTGTGTGTGTGTGTGTGTGTGTGTGCACAGTATACACAAAATGCCACCTGCCTGATTATTCCTCATACAGAAAAAGATGGCCCAAGTTATATGCTATTGTAGTAAACTTACAGGTGACAAAGCAAGTTAGCCAAGTGTTAGGAATCAATGACTGGAAAACATCTTCACGTGTATCACCCAGTCTCAAACAACTCCCATGCATACTGCCATAAAAATATGTCTTAGAAAATAAGCATTACAATAAAGTACAAGGGAAAGGTCTCATGTTAAAAATCTTTTCTAAAAGAGGAGAGTGTTTCAGAGCCTTCCCTTTCTATCTGTGTTATCCACACCTAGCTGTTACTCCAGCTACTGCAAGTTGCAGGTATTCTGTACCAATAATTTAAAGGCTACACACGTGACATGCAGAAATTCCACCGTAGAATAGGAAGTGATTTCACTGTTTAGAAATTCCAGGACATTGCAAGTAAAACATAACCTAACTTTATTGGTGTATTTATTCAATGGACTTATCAACATTTTTCTTTTGGCAGTGAAAAAATACAGATAAATAACAGCACTTCCTGAAATCTGAGAAAATGCATATAAAGAATAGACCGGTCTGACACATAGGCATTACTGTCAAACTGATTCTTAGGCACCATTAAATCCCACTCCCCACCAACATTCTTCTCAAATGGTTGAGATTGGAAGGGACCTCTGGAGATTATTACCCAGTCCAACCACCCTGCTCTAAGGACTGTCCAGATGGATAGATTATATATCCAAGGATGAAGACTCCATAACCTCCTTGCCTCCTTGAGCAACCTGTGCTTGGTCTACCTCACACTCAAAAAGTGTTTTCTGATGTTCAGAGGAAACATCCTGTGTTTCATTGTCACTGCACACCACTTAAAAGAGTCTGGCCTTGTCTTCTTTACGCTTCCTCTTCAGGTATTTTATAAATTGTAAAATCCTTCCTGAGCCTGCTTTTCTCTAGTGTCCTGGTTCTGGCCAGGCCAGAGTTACTCTTCCCGAGCAGCCAGCCCAGGTGAGCTGACTTAGCCCAGGCTGTTTTCCACACCACCTGACATCACTCCCCCATAAAAGGCCTGTCCCCAAAGACCCTTGGATTTATAGTCCTGTATAATTATCTATTATTTAGACCACATGTCATGGACTGACTTGTGGGGTAGCAGTAGAGAATAGGACTCTTAATGCTAGGGTCATGAGTTCAAGCCCTGAGTTGGGCACCAAAAAAGAGGACTGTTTTTTCCCCGGAGCTGCACCAAATCACCTCTCCCCGACAAGCCCCTTTTATGGGGGAGTGATGTCAGATGGTGTGGGAAACAGCCCGGGCTAACTCAGCTCACCTTGCTGGCTCCCTGGGGAGGTTAATTCTGCCCTGGCCAGAAGCATCTGGGCTAAATAGGCTATTTCTGGAGAAGAACAAAAATAATTGTATTTAATCCTTTGAGTCATAATCATTCTTAAAGATCTCTGCATAAATCTGTTAGTGAAATTTTAATGAATTACAGGGACATTGCATAATATGAGCTGTACTGCATATTGAGTTTTAAACTAGACCTAAGTTAAAATGTTACCACAGAGAATAATTCCTTTTCTAAAGAGAATAAACCAAAAGTATGTTTCTCACCTTCAAACGGAAAACAAAAGAAATCAATTGAGAGTTACATTTACAACCAATCATTACTAAAATACTGAGAGGAGAAAAAGGGGTATATATTGTTAACACAGATCAAGGCAACGTTAATAAAAAGCAAAAGTGGCCAGAATGAAGGAACAGGCGTACTGGGTTAAATTTTAAAATCACATTCTGAGACAGAAAATAGAAAAAAAAGTGTATCTATATAGAGAGAGAGATTGGCATAATGCATTCATGAACTCTAGAAAGAGGCAGAAATAGAGACCTTTCAAAATGGAATAAAACTACAAAAGTACCTCCAAAAAAGAAGAAATGAAGGAAGAAAACAAAGTGTACAGAAGGGAAAAGTAACATTCACCTAATGGAGGTTCCATCTACTGACAGTCTATGAAAAGTAACAGCAAACCATCTACAACACGAATACAAACGATTTCTGATGTAGCAAAATTGATGAATAGCTAAGGCACACAACTGTGAATCAAGATATACTGTCTCAATTTATGTTCTTCAGATACTTGATGCATGATTTTGACCAAGAGATTTATATAAGCACACCAGCATTTCCATTAGTACCAGCACTTTGTATAATTTGCAATGTATATTACTAATTTAATGAATTAGTATTAAGCTGAAACTTAGGTACCTACAATGAAGTTGTATCTAGAAGCCTGAACCAGCAGTGAATGGCAGGAGGACAAGAGATCATGGACACAAGGTGGGGGAAAAGAGGTTTTGACTGGATACGAAGAAAATCTTATTCACCATGAGTACTGTCAGGCATTGGAACATGTTGCCCAGAGAAGCTGTTAATGTTCAGCCTTTTCAAGACCCAGCAGGATAAAGCCCTGAGCAATCTACTCTGATCTCGTATCTCACTCCACCACTTTCAAGAAGTAATTGGACCGAAGTCCTCCCAAAGTCCCTTCCAACCTAAATTATGCTCTAATCCTATGATACTACCTAAAATAGGGATGCAATTTTACCTCCGAGCATTTTGGGCTAAGAGCCTTATGACTGCATCCGTGCAGTGCTAAGCTAAATGTAATACACCCTTTCTCTCAAAAAGGTTTATGAAGCTAGACTTGATGCCACCTAATGCAATAAGCTTGGTTATGGTCAGTTTTCTGCGTAAGTCAGTCAGGCTTATGCTTCTTAGAATATTACCTCTAGACAACCTCCTTATGTCTCCATTCTGTACCCATGTTATAGAGTATTTTCACAAGGGTATTGTAAGGATACAGTCTTTATTATGAGATGTTAAATTTCTGTCGTTATGAAAAGCCTATAATCATAAATTAAATTAAACAAATCATATTTCAATTTTTTCAAGTAATTACATTCTTTATCTGAGAAAAAGCAGACAACTCCATCCAATTGAACAAGATAAGTCTAGCTGGAAAAATGGGCTGATAGAAGTGACTTCCTTTGATTTTGGAGGCAACTTCGTATTTTGAAAGGAAAACGTTATCATCCTAACTGGGAAAAAGGATGATGAGAGAAGGGTGTCACATAAAGGGTATGAGCCTGAGGTATGTCTGCGGGAGACCCTCCCATTGAGTCACTAGGTTCAGAAAGGAACCCCTTGATTTCTGAACTCTTTCTCAGAGAGAAGCCTAGGTGTAGCTAGCTCCAGTCTTAGTCTCAGGGTCAGTCAGTGGTTTATATCTAAAGCTTTATAAATATAACCACATACCAGAGTCGGTGTCAGAGCCCCCGAGGGACTTTGACCGAGACAGTTTCACGAAGTTGAAGCTAAGAGAAAGTTTCCTGAAGCGAGAGATAGAATTTCGGGATTGATGTTCGTAAATGCACTTACTGCAACCGAGCTAATACATGAGTATGTTTATAATTAAACCGCTAGTAAAACACTATCCCGGGTATTCTCACCAAAAAGGGTGAAATCGCAATTGCTTACCTGTGGCGNCAACTTCGTATTTTGAAAGGAAAACGTTATCATCCTAACTGGGAAAAAGGATGATGAGAGAAGGGTGTCACATAAAGGGTATGAGCCTGAGGTATGTCTGCGGGAGACCCTCCCATTGAGTCACTAGGTTCAGAAAGGAACCCCTTGATTTCTGAACTCTTTGTCAGAGAGAAGCCTAGGTGTAGCTAGCTCCAGTCTTAGTCTCAGGGTCAGTCAGTGGTTTATATCTAAAGCTTTATAAATATAACCACATACCAGAGTCGGTGTCAGAGCCCCCGAGGGACTTTGACTGAGACAGTTTCACGAAGTTGAAGCTAAGAGAAAGTTTCCTGAAGCGAGAGATAGAATTTCGGGATTGATGTTCGTAAATGCACTTACTGCAACCGAGCTAATACATGAGTATGTTTATAATTAAACCGCTAGTAAAACACTATCCCGGGTATTCTCACCAAAAAGGGTGAAATCGCAATTGCTTACCTGTGGCGTATTGAAAAGCACCGACTCCGATCGTGGTGGATCGAAGACAGCTGTAATATCAGCTGAGCAAACGTTTATGCCCTCTCTATGCCTGAGGCAGTAGCCTCGAGTCGGGTTTCAGGACTTTCCATTAACACAAGAACCACAACTTTCCTATGCAAAAAGTTGTCCCACCCTGGCGAACTCCCGCTGTGCAGGCGTCTGTCTGTCTGCACCTTCCTGAACATGACAAAGCACATCGTGCAACCTCCCTGCTAAACAGCACACAAATTTACATCTCTACAAGACCCCCATCTCGTGCTTTACTGCCTTTTCTCTCCTTTCACAGCTTCTCTCAGACCAGCACAACTGTGTCTCCCTTCAGGGCCGCTCCTCACCTCCCACACTTAGCAAGAAGGCACCCCTGTCTTGGGTGGAGGATAAGGAGCACATCCCATCATCTGCCTCTTCGGGGTCTTCCGTCTCTCCTCTCCCCCCCGGCTTCCTCAACATCCCTTATACCCCAACCTTGGCTGTTCTCTCCCAGGGGTGACATTAACATGGTTTGTGCAAAGAGCTGAGTACTATAGTCATATATGTTTAGCATGTACTGCTTTTTGCTCATTAGCGTATTTTGAGGTGTCAACTTCAGTATTCATTTTGCAGTTAACAAAGCAAGAGGTCTCACTCTGGGCATGGTGGCCTTCAAAATTACATGTAGAAACGGTCTGTTTATTCCACAGTCTCCAGCCAAAAGAGGGCCATCCTGCTGCCCAAAGACTCCTTCCTTCAGCTGCTCCTCACATCAGTATTGCAGTTCTCCATCCACAGTGTTTGGATAAGAGATCCACAGACAGCTGGTTTTTTAATCTCTTAGGTGTAATTTCTACAGAAGAGACTGCTAACTTAAATGATCCCAAAGACACCCCTAGCAGAGAAGAGCTTTAAGCTGAGTTGCATATCTTTTACTTGTAAAGTCCCCTTTTTGTGGTTTCAGGAATATAATACTGGAGAAATTTCAAGGTGTGGCAGGATGAAGAAGGTTGTCTTGGGATCTCTCTCGTCCCCTCTGAATTGAGTCCCATATGATTTCATTTTCCTCAGGGATTTCTCTCAGAAATGCTGACTGCTAGCAAGTGAGAGGAGTCCACCTGACAGTACAAACCAACTGGCATCCCATGGGAGAGGCCACAGTTGCATGCCCTCCAAAGGGAATATTGCCCAGCATTTCTGCTCCATTCCCACTGGAGGCCAGTGCAGAAGTCTACATTGCACTTGACATACAAACATGATTTTAAACTAGGCAAGTTTTCCATGCTGCTGTCTTGGGACCAGCCCAGTAACAAGTACTGAATATTTACCCGAGTGCAAAATACTTCAGACTCTGCAGCTTTTCATTTTCTCTTCCCATTAGGAACAGAGATCTGAAAAGCATCTCTTTAATATCAGCCATCCAGAAGCTATGCATGTTAGGAAAGGAAGAGCTGCCCTCTGAAAACACTTTTATTTCTATAGATAGATAGATAGAGCCTTGATCCTACTTTACAGATGGAAAAAAGGAAGTGACTTGAATCTCACACAAAGAATCTGCCCATAAAGTTCTAGAAATGTTGCGGCAAAACCAGAACTGAATGCAGATTATCTGGATTCTGATGGAGTATTTAAAGCAAAAGTCGATGTGTTTGCTGATGACATGTAATTCAGGAAAAACCTCAATATCATGATTATTCTGTCTTTTAGGAAGTCTGGCAATGATATGCCAGTCTTTCCCCAGAATGGGATATGGAGTTCGCTAGTCAGTGCCTGGTGACTTCTCAGATCATTATTCTTGAAGAAATAAAATCATAATATAAATTTTTTTAAAGTGTGTAAAATAATCAAGTCTATCTAAAATATATATGTGAAAGAAACATTGCAAGTCACTGTCTCAGGCTCTGCACAAAACATTGATTTATAGATTAGTCTCTTATAATAACTACTTTATTAGTTCAGTTTTCTTTCTGCTACAATGGTTCTTATAATAAGCTCCCCTAGTGATTTTTGAAACATGAAAAAAATCTAACCTTACATTGTCCAGCTGTTCAGACAAATTAACAATGCCAGCTCTGATTTTAGTTAATATAGAAAGTAAGACAGAACTGCATGTTTAGAAATCATTTGTATGTAAGAAGCTGTGCTCCTGATCCCATGTCAGCTTAGGGGGAAAGACAGGGATAAACAAAGATGGCATCTTGTGGCCTTGAATCAACCTGTCTTACCAAGGTCTGCTCACAGGCATGTATTTATTTATTTTATTTTCCCTGTTCGTTATGGAGGCTTTGCCTTAAGCACTGCAACTGTGGGGGATATGTAGGCACCAACTTGATTGGGAAATTCTGTAGCTAAGGGACTTTATATTTGGTACATAAGCAGAGTTACAGCATTAAGGGACTTGATTTACCCCATTCAGATATTCTATACAATCTTCAACATTACTAAAAAGCAGAGAAACTGATAAAAAATAAAAATAAAATTTAGACACCTAGACTGCCACTGACAGGAAAAAACTAGTCACTCTTCAGAGTGAAGTGGGAAAGGTGGTGGTGGAAATAAAGCTACCCTTGCTAGGAAGAGGTCAAAGGAGCACTCCTTCAGTCCTAGTTGAAGTACCTGCTCCAAAAGAAATATGAAGAATTCAAGGATTTTTTTTAGCGTTTCCTGTGTGTTTATTTCAGGTTCTCCAAGGTCCTCAGATCTATTAGTTACAAACAGTTTACAAGGTGTGGGAATCTACTCAGCATCTTGTACATGTAGTAAAAATGAAAGCAATATTTCACTGAAATTCTCCACTATGTTTTTATCATTCATGAGTTCCCCTTTTACACCTCCTGTCATCAAACAGTCCCACCAATTCCCTAGCTGGCTGATTTTGATGTATTATAATGACTTTTCATTATCAATTTGAGTATCCTTTGCAAGATGCTCTTCAAATTCTTTTTTAGTTCCTTTAATTTCCTGCTTCTATTTGACCTGCTATGTATTATGGATTTTTATGTTCTCCTCATTTGAGAAAGCTTTCCAATTTTTAAATGCCAGCATCTTCTGTATGATAGCCTATTTAACTTTTTTATTGAGCAATGCAGGGTTTTTTTAATCTGGACAATTTTGATTTTTTTTTATAATTTATTTTATTTGTTAGTTTTACCTAGTTTTCTAATACAGTATTTTTTAAGTCTGTTTTCTTCCTTTTTGGATTTATACCTTCCAAGTTTTTGCTTTGCTTTGTTTTTTACTAACTTTCTCATTTTCATGTATTTCTCTTTCTGACAATTGTATACCTGCCTGATGGATTATTTTTTTTTATTCATTGTCACTGCCATATTAAACCTGGTTGAGTTGTATCTGTATGGTGTTTACCCCAGCAGCTGAGCCCTCGACAGCCATTCCCTCACTACCCCCCAGCGGGATGGGGAGAGAACTGGAAGAGTGAAAGTGAGGAAACTCATGGCTTGAGATAAAGAAAGTTTAATAGGTAAAGAAAAAGCTGCTCATGCAAGCAAAGCAAACCAAGGAATTAATTCCCCACTTCAGCCATCTCCAGGAAAGCAGTGCTCCATCATACATAACAGTGACTTGGGAACACAAACACCATCACTCTGAATGCCACTGCCTTCCACCATCCTTCTTCCCCCATGCCTATTATAAGCTGAGCATGGTGTCACATGGTACAGGACATCCCTTGGGTCAGTTCGGGCAAGGGAAGGGAAAGGAAAATCTTGTGAATGTGCTTATGTTCATGGATTTTGTGCTCTTTAACCATCAAGCTCAACAGATACAGACATGCACATAAAGGTTTTGCTGAATGAGAATTATGGGGCACAAAGCAAAAGTGCTCCTTTTCCATTTGTAGCTAATCATTGTTTTCTTGCTTACATAGCTCAGGCATTCAGTCAAAGGAAACAAAACTACCATGAGATTTAGACAAACTATGCTGTTCCACATGTAACATATGGTCAACTGTAACAGTTCACAAGCACTTCAGATGCTTAAAAATATTCATAGTAACGTGAATGATTATGAATAAGGAAATTTATAAAGTTGGAGTTGAATTGATAATAGTGATTATTCACATAAATAATTCATACAATTCTAGCTTTGATGCATGCTTGAATCCATGGTAGCATATCTGGTAGTTTCTGTCAGAGTACATCATACTGTTCCTATTGTTTAATTTTTAAAATGGTAAAAATAGGTGGAAAAGGGAATAGCCTGACACATAACAGGATTTACATGTTTCCCTAATAGATCAGCTTCTTGCATCTGTGTAGGTGCCACATTTGATCTTGTTCAGCTGTGTGTAAGTATGTATAAAATACAAAAGAGAAGTGAAAGAGAAGTTTTGTTTTTAAAAAAGAGCTTCTTTATAAAAGAAAGATGCCATCAAAGGCAAAAAAAAATCACAAAATATGGCATTAAATAAAAAACTATGTTTTTAAAAAAAGAGAGAAAAGGAGAAAAAAAGTTCTGAGACAAAATTATTTTTGTTACATGATGCAGCTCAATAGATGTGCTCCCACCTGGCTTGAAAATTCGTACTGGTTTTGTCCAGTTGAGTATTACAGAGAATTAGGACAAATACACAATTTTAACAGGTCAAAGTTAAATATAAGGTTATTCCTCACTAAAGCACAGCTTTCTGTTACTTTCTTATGCTTGAATGGAAAATACTGGAAAGAAAATTCTTAATATTTTCTTGTATCATTATCTGAACATCCCCCCAAAATCCCCCCCACAATCCAAAACAAATGAACAAACAAAAAAAAAGACAACAAAAAAGTTTAGAATAATAAACTATTTCCCACACATTTGGTGTACATTATATCTGCTAAAATCCTGGTTTTGTAAGGGAGGGGAATCATATGGTCTTGCTCTGAAGGGTCAGTCATTGCAAGGCTTAAGTGAGTCGCTATAACCTCAGCCTAAATGAAAGGGAAGGGCTACAGAACTGCATGTCTGTAGCTTCCTCACAGTAAAAATGCAGCATGGATTAGACTGAAGGAAAGCAACAGGCAAGATAAAGGTTTTGTCCCCCCTTAACTTTGTCGTCTCTAACTTCCCATCTGACTTAGAGAAAGATTCCCACTGGTATCAGATTTACCAACAAAACTGGTGTTGACTTTGGTGTTTCTAGAGGGAAATCGAGGCTTTCAGGGGGCTCCCAGAACCTGCCTTGTGTAATTCAGCCATCAGAGTGGTTTATTATCTACTGCAGTGATAAATAATGCCACTTGACTGAAGGGAAATTTCACCTGACTCCTACCATTTGACTTTTCTACAGTGTAGAAGCACACAGATGGTGAGTTATGTTGAGTTCCATGTCTCAAATGAAGAGAAATCACTTCTCAAAATATGCTAACTCAAAAACTGAAATAACATGAGATCACTAGGAGTCTCTTGACGTGAGCTCACTGTGCCGTCATATGGTCGGATATGAGCCAGTTCTGGAACAGAAGCCAAATAGCTGCTCTGATGTGGCATGGTGCATGATTCCTGAAAGGCAATGGATATTCGTTTAGCAGTACTTAACTGCTGCTGCTCAAGATCTTCAAGAGTGCTCAGTTTAAATTTTGTGAGACTGAACTCACATCCATCTATATCCTCCAACCAGATTTAACTTCTGTAACTCTGCTAATGCTGTCGGAGGTTGTGGCAGAGCAAGGAATGGAATCCTGATTACCAAAAGCGGCAGGCATGCTAGTGCTGGATCATCAGTCCACCCACCATTGATATTCATTAATGCCACCACTGCTCACACTGCAGTGTACTTTGCTATACTGATAGCTCCCTTGGTAAAATGGAAATCATGTTCATCAGAGTGAGAGCAGGTGGTAGAAGCAATGGGACACTTAACTCTCTCTGAATTCAGTTCAGGATAAAGCCAGGCTGATAGCTAAGGATGTCCAGAATGGATGGATATTTTTTCTTGTGTTTTATCAACTTGTTTATGGTTTTCTTTTGCTACTATTGCTGTTGCTTAATTCCTTGGCAAATTTGAATGCAACAGCAGTTTCCATTAGGGAATATAACACATTTTGTCCGTCATCTCCTTCTCTCCAGTCTGATAATAGTAGTACCAAATCCCTAATAGGAACGTCAATAATTTGGATACTTTATAAAATGTGTGTATTGAAAATATCCTCAGATATCCTGGTGCCTGTAGCTTTTAATGCTCTATTCTCCCCGTGTTTCCAAAGTTTCTCCTTATCTTTTACATGTACAGGGGGATAATTTATTCAGGTTTACGTCACTTAACCTTCCCTCAGAATCAAATGCACTTGTTTATTTCCTCTAGGCTTTATGTTAGCTTAGAAGATTAGTAACTTGTATGTATTAGAAATGTATTTTAACAGAAAGGAGTTCTTATTTCAGGTTGGTAATCTGAGAATCAAAATTCTTCTGCATATCCTTACAGCAGACTTGGCATCTGCAGTAGTCGCAGAAGTGTTATTACAAAGTTATTGCATGACTTTCAGAGATCATTCCAGATAGGAGAGACTAGTTAGGAACTTCTGCAGGGTTCACAAAGTACGTTCTCTCTTTGACTCAGTTTCAGACCAGGCAGCATGTCAGTAATGTGAGTGGTGATGATGTTATCCTTTATCAAGGAAAGAACTCGATCCCATAATTTACCAGTTCAAAGATGTGCTGGTTTGGGCCTGGCTGGAGGCCAGATGCCCACCAAAGTCAGTCTATCACTCCCCTTTTCAGTTAGACAAGGGAGAAGATATATATTGAGAGGCTTAGGAGTCAAGATAGGTACAGGGAGAGATGATCCTGTAATCAACATTGTGGGCAAAACAGAGTCAACACAGACTGAAGGAAATAAAACTCTATTTTACTACACTACATTCCACTACACACAGAGTGAAACCAGAGCTGGGTAATGAGAAGTGCGACCAGATCTTAAAGCACCTTCCCCCCACCCCTCCCTTCTTAGCAGACTTAATTTTGGTTATGATTTTGCTCCCTTCTCCCCCCCCCCCATTGTGGCACAAGGAGGGGCAGGGGCTGGGAAA
>VZTU01008543.1:44176-135925 GCA_013400835.1 Zapornia atra | reverse complement strand
CATTTTCCAAGAGTGGAATAGCTATGGTTGTGTTTTCTAATCCTCCCTGAAGTTAGAGTTTTGTTTATTTATGACTTTGGGATGAATAAGTACTGCATAACAGAACTTTCCTAGAAGCCAGTCCACTCACTAGAGCGGAGTGTCACTCTGTTGATGTGGGTCCTGAAACTTTTACAATTTCCAAGCTTACAGCTTTAGTCCTGAGTCAAAAGCTCAGGACTTTATTTTGTAAACAAACTCTGCTGGTTCTGTAAAGACCATAATCCTGCTGGGTACATCCATCTGAGCCCAGGTATATGATCAGAGGTTTAACTTACTTCGTCCTGCCTTGCTTCTAGAGCTTTTTTCGTGCTGAAAATTAATGAGCTCTGGTGGACAAAGGGGTTGCTTCAATGGGTGTCAGATATTCTGTGTCATTTGTACATGAAAATGTTATCAAAATACTTAAAATTTGAAAGGGAGTTAAGAAGAAAAATAGCTATCAAAGCTCAATCAGTTTGGATGCTTGGTGTAATTGTGAACTCAGTTATTGCTCTGTTCTGGTTTTTATGGCAGAGGAGGATTTGCCAAGGCTGAAAAAATAAATTAATCCAACTTTCTTATAAAAACATACTTTGAAAAAGATCATTGACTGTGCACTGACCATTCATTGATGTACCAATGACTTTCTCATCACTTTTTCTTCACATTAACAAAATGAAGGTGTTGAAAGACCCACGTGATTGTTCACGATGGACTTGTTGCTAGTCTGTCTGATAGAAAAAGTTACTGTCATTTTTTGCAGAAGATGAGAAGAAGAGATTAAACTCTTCCTGACGTGCTGAAAAATATTCTGTCTTCAAAAATATTCATACTGAAAGCAGTTAAAATACATAAATATGTTCTTGTTATTACTTTCTTATATATGCAATTCTTGCATTGCTGAACAGATGATGCTGTATGACTGTGAATCAGTTGTGGAGGACAAGCTTTTCTGAGTAACTCTCAAGATAGAAAAAGTTTCAGAGCACCTGAAATAATGAAAAAGATTCACTGAATGCAAATGACAGCTTTCATCTTTCTTTATGAAGCACATGCTCATGAATATATACATTTTTGCATATGTAGGAGCTCAAGTGTATCTGCCTTCCGATGAATGAAAGAATAAGGAAATTATGTATTCAGAACTAGTTAGAACTTTGCTTTTTTTGTTGAATTCTCCAATTTAATTGAAGTCACTTTCCTGAGATGGAACATTTCTAAGAGGCTGCCAGATTTGAGGAGGGGGTACTGTTATCCCCATCTCCTTCCATCTAAAGGTTTTGTCCTATTTTTAAATTCCACTGTTGCTTTTGGTGATAAACAGCCTTTTGGCAGTTCAGTGCTGTCTATCTGCACCGGCTGTCCATCTAAAGTAGCAGAGCATGAGAAGCTGATCTCCTAAGGGAACTCCAACAATATCAACAGGCGTGATTGACATGAAACCAGTCTCTCTCTTTCACCTCCACTGAACTCTCAGAGTAAATTCAGGGCCTGATTGAAGAGAGATAGGGCTTTAGCCATTGACTTCCATGGGAACAGAATTTGAACACTAGCGAGTACTGCCCTTTCCTAGAGCAGTCCTGAATATCTTGGCAAATACTGTTTAGAAGCACTATCAATTTGATCCCGCTTCCTTCTCAGGACTGAAAGCCAAGTTCAGGGCTATTTATGTCTTATTAACTACAGCAGGCTTTGGATGGGAACTACAGCAAGCATTTAAATCTCCTTGAAAAATGGGTTATGGCTTAATGAACCTTGTTCAGGTTAAAGCTGTTATTTATTCTTGATATTTCTATTTGTTACTGTCAGGTAGAAGTCAAAGAAAGAGCAGTGCCTTCTATCTTGAAGAGTTTATCAGGATGGAATAGTCTGAAATTTGTCTCAAGTGAATCAATTCTCACTTTTCTGACAGGAAAATACCAACAGTAGATTTTCCAGATATGCTTCAAAATACCACACATGCTCAAAACTTGGAGGATGTCAAGAACCGTACAAAAAGATGTGCTTATCAGTTCAAAATATGAACATCTACAGATATCCAAATAACATCTTCTATTAAGTCAGCAGTACAAAAGGTGAAAGAAGAGGCAGGGACACAGGCATTTATTTTCAGTCAGCATGTTCATACAGAGGCAAAGGCGAAGAGTAAAAATTCAGTCCATAAATTGGAGAGTGTCTGTCTAGAATGGAAGTGAGCAAAGGCAGAAAAAGTTTTTAAAATTTCCCTTTTCCCTTCTTCCCCTTCTGAAGTATGTGGAGGTAAAATATTTAACTTCTGCCACAATCCTTTGCTGTTAGTCACATAATGTTGATACCTTTGGAATAGTTGCTAGATATTTTCTTCATGAATTGATAACCATAGTACATAATTGTGATTTTTTTTTTCTTTCTGATATTTCCTGAAACCATTAGAAATAGATTTGCTGGAATAGGATGTGGTCTTCCAAGTATCTTCTGTTGCTATGTATTTAATTAGAAAGAATGAAAGTACTAATGTAAAATATTCATAAGCATCTGATCTTGCAAAGCCTGGAGAACCTCTCTTATGAGAGATTTCAAGAGGGCTGAAGTAAACCAGAGATTTGAGTTCTTCTATTAACTTAGACTAATGTGTTTAAAATCTTCAGACTCTGTTGCAGTCTACCTCATCTCCTGAAAGAAGAAAGATTATTAATTTGATTTCTTTATATTTTGAGGTTTGTTACCATAGTTATTTCCAGGTGTAAACCATTAAGATCTACACCACTTCAGAGCTAATAAGTTAATTTTCAATCTTGCTGTATGCTATAAGCTACGTGTCTGTGTTATTTTAAAAAACCCCAACCAAACAGCCGAAACCCATCTTATCTGGACTCTATCATCCTGTCAGAACATTCTCTTTTGATCTTTTTGCTTATGTTAATGCTAACTGACACAGCTCAACTTTGTCCCCAGAATTTTCCTGTTTGGTGCAGAGGAGTATAAACATCCAGTGCAGAAACCTGGCTATGAAGGGCATGGTACCATTGTCCTTTTCCATCTTCTTCCCTATCTCCAGAAAAGCCTGTACTATGTTTTTCGCTGTTTTTCTAGACGAGGGAGGTAAAGTTGTTTGGCAGTTCTGTTCAATCTCTTTCAACTTTAGGAATCCCCAGATTAACAAATAAGAGGTTGTCAGATGGTGATGCTAGCTATTGGGAAGTCCAGAAAAGAAATAGCTTCCTATTTGTGGTTGGCTAATATATAGAGAGGATATGTAGTAAACCATATGACTTCCTAGCTTGCTGAACCACATCATAGTATATGGGTTAATACCACATGTGTACATTAGCAGATGATCATGGCATGGGTAAATAGGCAGTGTGCAGATTAGTTTTGCATGCTCCTCCTAATGGTATCATATGTTGCTTGATAGTTGTTTGGTGCTTAAAACAAAAAAAGCTTTGAAGCTTCAGATGTGATGTTTAATAGGTCTTTCTCTAATGCTGGCTTAGCACCTGCTCCTCCCTCACAGTCACATCAAAGTGAATTTTGAGTAACCGCTCTGAAATCATGCAGCATCGTGCTGTGGAGTAAAACTGGTGAAAGTGCAGGGCAATCAGCCCTGTAAAATCTCTCCATCTGTAGAAAGAATCTCCACAGCCACCTGGATGCTTTTAAACCTTCATTATTTTAAATTTAAAATGGTTGGCTGAGCATTGCTTCTACCAAAATCTGATACAATAATCGAAGTCAGAGGTGGGTAAGGACCTCTGGGGTCACACGGTTGAGCTTTCTGCCAATAATGGATTGTTCCCTGCAGTTCAGTTGCTGGTGACCTTAGAAATTACTAGCCTGGTAAAATGGTAATGAAAAAACAAAGCTGTTAAAGCTTCAGAAGTAGCCAAAGTGATGTTGTCCCAGTGAGAAATTGTGGTTTTGATATGAGATTCTCTATGTGTATTGCTTCTTGGTTGTAGTTCTAGGAGTGGTCAAAGTTTTAATCTACACTTTCTCACTCCTCTTGAGCTGGCTGTAGCTAAGAGGCTGGGGGAAGTGAGCTTCATTTAATATTGTAAGAATATTTCACATCCTTTAACCAAATTCATAATTTTTATTACAAATAAATACATCAGCAACTGGGCTAACCCCTCTATCACAAGATTTTTCTTTATGTCCCTGCACTTTAATGCTTGCAACACCTCTAGCCTCCCAGAAACATGAAATGGGGAGGAAAAAACCCAACAAACAGGGGGCTTGCCTTTTTCCATCAAAAATCTTAATTAATTACAGCCTCTACAGCCGCTGCTTGTCATGCCTGGGAATCCAGAAATGCCTGAGAAGATTGAAATGTGGCACATCATTTTTGTATGTCTTTTGCCCAAGCCAATATTGGTTTACTTCTCTGTTGATGTACGTAATAAAGGACAGTCGTGACATAGACCTAATGAAGTGGGTAAAATTTTTCCCCTTCTTTAAGAAGGAGGAAGTGAAGGCAAGCTCCCACCAGCAAGCTAATGACAGTTTTGGCTGAAAAATATCTTAGGAGACTTAAAAGCTGTGTAGATGGGAAAAGATCCCAAAACATAAACTTCCCTTCCATTTGTATCCATGTGATGTGTGGTAATTTCTTCACTAGGGGTCCCTATGGTGAGCTGCCTTTTGGGGTGTGCAACTGTGAGTGTCCATTCATCCCGGTGCTCCAGACCCCTGACTATTGTGTTGTATGCACCAGATCGCAGTTGGATCTGCTCTGGCAGGGGCATTGGACTAGATGATCTTTCGAGGTCCCTTCCAACTCCTAACGTTCTGTGATTCTGGAGAGGAAAGGGGTTTTCTCAGCTTTCAACTTGCTTAAAAGAGGAGTTAAGAGGAAAAGAAAGCTAATTGGACCGTGCTTGGCAAAAGTCTCTTTTACTCTGTTTATTCAGATTTTTAAAGGATTGGGTGGTGAGAAACACCAAAATAGTGAGAAGGCTTATTCCTTAAACAGATTCTTGCAAAGTTTTTACAATAAAACCAGAAAGCTGCTTTAGTAAAGAAGTGTTTATCCTTACGCTAATTCTGGTCATGAATACGTGTCTAACTTAGCTGGAACTAATGCCTGACTCTACTATTCCACTACAGCAACTTAACATTCTGCGTAGGCTGATTATTTTTTCAACAATATTTGCTAAATTCTTTTAAGGGCTGCCAGTATGTATTTTTTGAAGCTTAGTTAGTAAGAACAGCTGCCAGTGGAGTCAAGGCTAAAAGAGGCAAAAAATATCTGCAGAAGGCAAGATTTTACTTCAAAAGATCAGTATTACAAAGCACTACTGTTGCTGGTATAATCACTTTCTTTGGGGGGGATGCTAATATAGACTGGGTTTCTTGTCTTCACAGCCCCCACTGAGCCTTTGCTGTGCAAATTTGCTGATGGAGGGCAAAAGAAGCGCCAGAATCAAAGCAAATACACACAGAATGGAAGGCCGTGGCCCAGAGAAGGAGAGGTAAGTGCTGCTCGGCAATTATTTTCCCAGGGTTTGGCAGAAGTCAGCTGCAGACCTGGAGGTCTACCTTTCAGGGCCGTGAAGAAATCAGATTGCACACAAAAACAATAGTTTCACACAGAAAAAGGTATATAAGCAAGGGGAGAGGGAGGCTTATGATAATGTGTGGAGTGTAAAGTTACAGGAAAAGAGAATTTCAGAGCTTGCTGTGGAACCGTGCGCAGCCTTCTCCCACCACGAGCACTCTGTCTCCAGCTGGACCTAAGCCATATGTTCTCTTACTGGTGTATTTTATAAACCCCAAATCAATTTACACTTAAGCAACTCAATAATGTTATTTCTTCTGTATAGCTCCTGGTGATAAAGTATCACCAGGGAGAAGGTGGGCTCTTAGAAAAAAGAGAAAGATGTACTTGCACATCCATGTAAGAGTTTTCCCAAAAGTTTCTCCAAGCTGGACTATGCATTCTGTCCCAGACAAAGAAGTGTATAGTAGCCTCAACTCTGCTTTCTGCTTTCATCCAAATAGTCTTTACTGGAGTTTCCTTTCTGTATACTTGTACCTGAAGTAACTCCAAATCTGGGTGAAATAAGAAAGGAATGCTTTTGACTCTTCAAGACTTTGTTTACTCTTCTTGAATGATATTATAGGATAAAGAAACTTGAATAAATGAGGTAGATTGGTCATAGTGCCTCATTATAGCTACAAGGCTGAAAGACTTACAAGTATTTCCATCCTAAACACCTATTCTTTTTGTTCATAGACTGGAAGGGGAAAAAAATGTATGTTGCTCAATTGTGACCCACGAGAATACAAATTGGGAGGGGTTCTTTTTTTTCCTTTTTTCTTGTGTGGGGAGGGAGTTTTCTGTTTATTTCAATTTTACAAAGCAAATAAATAAGAAAACTATTTTATATTTCTAAGCTACATATTTCTAGAGGGTTTCTGCTTTTTTGTAACTTCTTGATTTTGCTTTGTAACTTCTTGATTTTAGCTGGTACTTCTTGGACCATTAGGTAATGACATACATACTCTAGCACGATTGGTGAGCTCCTAAAACAAACAGAAAAGCTTCTTGAAAGCATAAAAATTTCTCCCTCCAGCAAGGGGGTTATCGTACACTGTTCCTACAGCAATGCTCCAAAATATTTTTAGCTTTGTGGTCTGAAAGTGCCAGTGTGACAGCCACATTTGCTACAAGAGATTGCAGAAGTCTCCAAAGGTTCATTGCAGTCTCTTATGTCGTATGTCTCAAGAAATGGAGACGTCTTCTTAGGAGCCATTATGGTTTGTCATGTTAAGGATCTACTTAGGAACAAGTGCCCAAGAAGTGCTCAGGCCATCGTATACAAACCTTGAAAAACAAAGGTCTATATATAGGAGACAATAATAAACCCTCAATAAGGTCAACAATCCATATTTTAAAGACCTCTAAATCCCTGTTTTAATAGTAAATGCCATCATAGCTATTATCTCCACTGTTCTATACTTCCTTCAGTTCAAATCAATAAAGAGGAGAATATAAAGTTAAAGCCAACAAGCCCCCATTATGCCTTTGGCCTCAGGGCATAAGCTTATTACATCGTATGTAGTTCATTTGCTGTTAGTGGAGTGGTTCATATTAAGCACAGTGATATCCCTGTGACTTAAAGGCAGGGTGTGGTTGGTCTGTTTATAATGTCAACATTTAAAAACTAGTTTTTTGTGCTCGGAGCCATCACTCCTTATTGTTGTTCAAAGTCAACCACAGAGCTGTTATGGTACAGTCTACAAATGTGGAAAGATTGTAAAGTTACAAACTCAGAAATATTTCAGGCTAGGAATCTGATCCGTTTTCTTAGATTTTCTTAGATTTTTTTCTGATTACTACATTGCTGAACATGAGATATTTGCTGCTCAAAGCATCAAAGGCAAGAATGCACATTCATTTTTAGGGTCACTTATTTGATTTCTTCCTCACCATCATTAATATTCTTATTTCCAATGTAAAATCTTTCTGTATAATTTTTCTTATATTTTATATGCAATAGGATTTTTCTAACTCTGTCCTTTAATGATCTTATTCCAAGCATGACGTACCATTCAGTTGTTCTCTGTGTTGGAGCACTCCAGTAACCTTCCTACAATTATTCCTGTCAACTTTAATTTCTTCTCAAAAGAACAGGCAATGAGTAGTGAGAAATAATTGATATATGACAAGTGTTACAGTTCTGATTACAAATGGGATCTGGAAATATTCCTGCACCTCTGCTTTTTCTTGGTTTCTTCCCCAAAGAAAAGCATTGAAATAGCATCCAAGATATTACTCCCTCGGTATTTCCATCGTGACCAAATCCTTTGGTATCTAGACCAAGATGTATTTGGCTATTGTTCAGATAAGCCTTTGAATTCTTGAATACTTAGGTGAAGAGAATTTCTAAAACTTCCAAGGTTTAACTGGCATTAACACTGAGTGTGCATGAGGATTTTTGCATGGAAAAGCAGACCCCAAAGAAGTTGCACTAACAGTTCTGTCACTGGCCTCGAGATTTGAGCATGCAAAGCAGAGACAGGCAGCTGTGCCCAGTGCTGTGCTCTAGGAGGGAAATGGAAGATTTCACAGAATCATAGGGATTGGAAGGGACCTCGAGAGATCATCGGGTCACACCCCCCTGCCAAAGCAGCTCCCTAGCTCATATTGCACAGATAGGTGTCCAGACGGGTCTTGAATATCTCCAGAGAAGGAGACTCCACCACCTCCCTGGGCAGCCTGTCCCAGGGCTCTGTCCCCCTCACTGTGTAAAAGTTCTTCCGCATGTTGGTGTGGAACTTCCTATGCTCTCACTTGCAGCCTTGTCCTGTCTCCACAGACCACTGAAAAGGAGCTGGCCATTTATCCCTGCATCCCATACTTAAGATATTTATAAACATTAATAAGGTCCCCCCTTAGTCTTCTTTATGTGGGAGGAGCAGGCTTTACCTCTCCAGCCATCCTGTTCTCAGAGGTTTTGCTCTCTTTTAGGGACAGTTTCTGTGTAATTGTGTAAGAGAGGATTGCTTTTTTTTTTTTTGGTAAAGCTTTCAGGCCATATTGAGGAATGTAATAGAAAACCTTACTCCTGTCATACTTTTTGTAGATTGCTTCACAACCATATAGAAATGCTTAAGTTGGCTGTTAGATTGGCTCACCTTTTAAAGTCAAGTCTTTAGGAATACGCTGAATTTCTCTAGGGCTTTTTGGGGCTGGGGTGAGGGGATGGGGTTGGTACTTGGTTATTTGGCCAGTTGTAACCAGGGAAGAATGTCTGACCTTGAATAGCGTTTTCTAGTCCTTACCCTTCCACTCTGGTTTGAAGCCTCTGGAAATACTTATGAGTGAGGCATTTGACTGAGGATTTGTGATGGCTGACCAGTTCTGGACTAAGAAACCAAGAGTTTAGATTACTGATGGCTTTGTAAAAGGCTGTCAAATTGTGTATCCAACACACAGGTGCCATAAATATACAGTGAGACCTACAAATGTTGTAAATATTTGCAGGGAAATTCTGACCTAATAACTGAGTTTAAAGTTGTTGGGGTTTTTTCAATTTCAGGATAGTTTTTTTCTGAGTCACATTGGTTTAATTCATCATTCTGTTTTGAAACTTTCCCTGACAAGATCATGTTGAGATGGTGATAGAGGGTAATCATATTCAAATTCTGTCTGTAAAATATTTGATTTAATTTACCTCTAAATTGCAATTGACAAGTCTAACAGTAGGTGACATTTCTCAAAAAAAAAAAAAGTTCATTAGCTGAAAATGCATCTGTGGAATCTAGAGTAGTTACAAATTGAGATCAAATTGGTTTAAAAAGTGCAACCTGAATTTTACAACATAATATTTTGTTTCAGATTTACTGAAACTCTGTTCAGAAATAATTTTATATGTATATTTTATTTTGTGCTTTCAGAAATAATTTGATATGTGTATTTAAGAGAGGGTTTATTTGGAACTTATCTGGTAGAAAGGGAGAAATCTCACAGAAACTGAAAACTAATTGAATGCTTTGCATCCACCCAAGGTTTATTATTGTTTACATTCTTCTAGAGAGAACAGTTCCAGAAATGGTAGCCTTTCTATATCTCGTCAGCCCAAAGTGATTATGGGATTTTTTTTACAATCACAGTATTTTGAAACCTTGGACACTGCACTTCATTTGCAAGGTTCTGTAAAATTTAGAGCACTTAAATATTGGTGTTTTCTTTCTTGCAAGAGAATATCACCATTACAGTATTGGTGCACAAATCACAGTGATTTCAGCATTGTGTGCAACCCCATTGCCATTTAATTTGGTCTGATGTTTATACTCTTATCTAATAACTGCCACCAATAATTCTTCTATTGATTGCTTTCTTGCTTTTGTAATCTAGATTACTTTTTTTTCCTCATAGCCAAGAGTTTAACCTCTGTTTTCTCCCCTTCCCTCTCCTCCTCCCTTTCCCCTCTCCTCCCTTTCCCCTCTCCTCCCTTTCTCCTCTCCCTTTCCCTTTCCTCCCTTTGTTGGTTTTTTTTAAGATCAGTTGGTGAAATGTCTGAAGAATTAAACATGGTTCTAATTCTTTCTTTAAAAAATAAGATGACCTAGTAGTTTGGGAATGTTGCTTTTGTTAACGGTTTCTCTTTTTATCTGCTACTCATTACAACTTTGTCTAATGCAAACAGTAATTTAGAGAAAAAAATATACAATAGGTAATTTGAGAGACTAGCCAATTTTTTTGTAAAATCAGTACCAGCAAAGGGCTGAAGCAGTTGATCCTGGTGCCAGTTGTCTCTTCTTTAACACCACCAAATATTTAGAAATTATGAGTAGATCTGTGCCAGGCAAGTTTGTAACTCAGACATAGATTTCTTTTTATGCTTCCAAGGAGACAAGTACTACTTAGTTGTGCTCCATAATCTTCAGTGTCTAGGGCTGATATATTTTCTACCTAGTCAAACATTCTTTTTCTTTTCTGTCAGAGACAATTTCCAGGCCTGTCCAGATACACAGTAGTACCCTCATATGCCGACCACGCACAGAGGCGTTTACTACCAATTTAGTGTGTGTGTAAGTTAGCCATCAGTCAGTATTTCACATGTTTATTTTCAGCAAAAGTTCTGTTTAGCAAAGAGAGGAAGTGAACCCAAGAAGCCTGCACAGAGGGAGAAAGTAGGAGGGCAAAAGGTAACTGGCCTAATAAGTGAAAAGATGCAGAGCAATGGCTTAAAAATTCTTAATGACACAAGATGCCATCATTGTGGGCAGTCTTTTGAAAAAGTGCCTAAGTGGCACAAATACCACTCACCAGTTTAAGTGGTTGGATTTTGAGCTTATAAAGCACAGAGAAGTATTTTGAAATAATGACCTATATGAAATTACTGTCCCTGAAATCAGGATTTTAAAAGGGACTGGTTCTGCACATAGTAAGGACCATGGTTTTGTTAAAGCAGAATCAGTACTGTACCTGCTCTCTCAGATTATTCTTAGTTTTCATTTTGGCTTTGGATTTCCTTCTACCATGAAAAATGTCAAGCCATTTGCCCTAGAGATTTTCTTGCCAAATTCTGCTGCTATGACAGTGTTTTCTTACACAGACCAAACAGATGTTGGAGACAGTGGAAAAGGACATATATTTTTCTGACAATATTTGGTAGGCTGTCATTTTCAGTAGTGCTGCAAGCCATCCCTGGAAGTCTTCTCACTGTAACACACACATCTAGTGTGCAGATGTGACTGTAATCCACAGCTGATTTAACACTGGATCAGAGTGATGGCAAAACGGGTGTGCCAGATCCCCAAAAGCAGATGGTTTGTGGAACTGAAGATGGCAAGGTTAAACATAAGACTTGGCTGTGGAAACGGAACAATTATGTTGTATTATATATATGTCCCCATAGGAGGATATTATTTTCTTTTTATTTTTGTAAACTTCAGCACTCTTCATTTAATTCATCACATGAATTGAAGTGGGAACACAGTGACTCAACCCCAAGAACAGAAGCTGTGTAGATCAGACTTCCAGTCCAGTTCTGTAGGACAAAAAGGTTTTCTTGTTATTCATTTGGGTATCTGAACATGTCATTGTGTTTATCAGCACAACCTTTGACTTTCTGAGGTTCATGAATGACTTCCCAAGTTTGACCTCAATATTATATATTTTTCTCTCCACAACCATTTTCCTCTCAGAACTTGCAGCTGCAAGGGAATTCTGCATTTCACTGGGAAATGTTCTGTTTCCTTCATATGCATTGACATATTTAAGAGGTGTCACATTTTCATTTTAGATTTCTTCTTCTCTAAAAAGGAAAGGTGCTTTTTTATTCAGAATTAAATTCCGAAATCTTTTGAATAATGTGGAATATTTCTGACAGAACTGTTTAAATAATCAAAGGAAGGAACTCTGCCAAGCTAACTTTACTGCTGATTGTGCTTATTTTATTAAATCAGTATTTTAAACGAATCTCATTTGGGTGGTTGATTCCTTTCCCCTCTTCTCTCTTCATTCTTCAAAGTGTTTCAATCAGAGTATCTGTTGTCAGGGCACAAGACACCCTTTGCTGTGATGCCTGGCAGATAGTTCCAGTGGTAACAAAACAAGTGCAGGAATTTCAGTGTTGAAATCTCAATTGATTCCACTGTCCTAGCCAAGAACACACCCGTCCCTTGTGACGGCAGTCTTCTAACATGTAAGGATGAGGAGATCAGTCAGAGGACATGGGGAAGAGAGAGACTTATCTTCTAGTCTAACTCCAGTTTTTCTAGTGGGACTGTGGCCTCCTGCACAATAAGAAATAAAGGTGACAGCAGCCTTGCCTTGCACAGGTGCTCCAGTACTAGACATATGCTGGCCAGAGTAGGTTCCAGGAGATACATGGAAGATTCAACTCTGAGGAGGAGGCGTGGGGGCATCTCTGTAGTAGGTCAGTTGATATTGTGTGAAATTTTTGCACAAAGCGCGGGAAGATGCATACAGAGAGTAGGTGATGGGTTGGTGAAGCTGTATCTGGAAGCTGCTTCCCAGCAGCAAAGAAGATATCATGTAACCTAAAATGTATAGATACTTCTGCTTGCTGGAAGAAGGATACTGGGCTGATAAAGGTTGTTCTTCCAACAGTTCAGAGAAATTTGTAAGAGAATAATGAACCCACCTTATTTCACATGATATGGAAAATGTGATCATTTTTTTAATAATCACTCCACAACTTAATCATTTCTTTGAGAGATTTACAAATCTAATTTACATAAGCAATGCAAATGTGATGGTCTAAGAGTCTTTTTAATGAGGCAAATGTGCTCACTTATGTTCAAATCATAACAAAGAGAGGAGGAAAAAAACCAGAAACAGAACACCTTGTCTTTGCCCATGGAAAATTTTTCACAGTAAAGTATTGAACAAAGGCCTTCAAACTTCCTGGGGGAACCTTTGACTTCCAGAGGCTTTCTGATATTTCCTGCACTTTATCGAAGCAAAGAGCTTAAATTTAAGGAAAGGTACAGACCGAATCCCTTATTATTAGAACCTCTTTGTTCATCAGTGTCAATAATTAGAAAACTGCAGCAACAAAACAGCAGAAATCTTTGTTCCTTTGTCCTAAGTTCAGACACTTTGGTAAAAATAAGCAGTAAGTAAATACGTACGGTTTAAATAGTGTTTAAAAAAACCCCAGCTTTTTAAACAAGCTGGCTTTATTTCTGTGTCACTTGTGACATTCTGATTATAATACATAGTCATTGGAAATTGTCTTTATTATTATGTATGGGGCTGATAGCAGATACTTCTTTTATAATTACTTTAAGAGATTACATATGGAAATGTTGAGGTGAAGAATTTTCATTCAGTAGGTGAATATGTGTCCGTTGTCTGGCTGAGAGACATAAACATGCTGTGGTTCAGTCGTTCCTTCATAGAAGATTTATCTGACAAATATTTTCCTGAAGCGGCATTCCATCATCAGTGCCACTCGCTCAGGTGGCATTTCATCAGGAAGTGTCACTACCAGGGGAAGGAATAAGATCATGTCCTTCCACTGAAACATGAGCAAAATGGTGGATGAAAAGACCTGGAAGAAAATACTCCTCAGCACAACTAAGGACTACCAGCCAGTGCCTCAGTATAGTTAATACCATATTAAGCACAGTGACAGCTATATTCAGTTCCTTGCTGTTGACAGAATAAGCTGGACCTCTATCGTGTGGAAGTCTGAGGCCAACCCTAATATTCTGTATTTGCTATTTTTGGAATTCCTGTTTGTGTGCTGTGGAGGAAAGTGCAGACAATTTTCCAGTAAGTTGTTATTGCTCATCAGTTTTTATTCCTGATGAATGAGGATGCTTCGGACCATAAATCTTTCACTGGTCCAGGCTAACTGTTGCCTCTCCTGGGCTTCCAGCCAGTGTAGTTTTGTAGGGAGGAATTACACAACTTGATGAGAAAGAAGTAAATAATCCTCTGTTAGCAGCTATTTGAAATAGCAGCTGTTAAGGGCTATTCAGCAATGGGGGATATTAGCAATATTACTGGGCAAACTGTAGGTGGTGTACCATATGCATGCATTGCCACACGCTGTGCTGTGTTTGTCTGACATGAAACTTCCATCTACTGGTAAATGCGATAGTGATATTTATAGTGGTCACTGCTGAGGTACTGGAACAGATTCTGGTAATCTGTCACCATGCTGTTGGATGTGGAGCATTGATACGGAGATCAGTGTCTAACCTTTCATGTTTTGTACTCAACAGGGCCACAACCTTGTCCCTTCTATCTAGTACCAGTAGTACGTAATGGGCATGATGCTAATATCTAGTGAACGGAGTACGTGCAGTTTATCTGCATGCACCCACAAGCAGGTCTGGGGTGTGATGGGGTTGGAGGGCAAGCTGAGGGTCTGTGCACGACCACATGCTCAAAATTCTATGTGACAGGTAACCTGACGTGATGTAAATGTGTGTTTGCAGATTCACAGAATTGTAGGGGTTGGAAAGGACCTCCAGAGATTACCAAGTCCAACCCCCCTGCCAAAGGAGGTTCCCTAGAACAGGTTGCACAGATAGGCATACAGACAGGTCTTGAATATCTCCAGAGAAGGAGATTCCACACCTGCCCTGGGCAGCCTGTTCCAGTGCTCCATCACCCTCACTGTGAAAAAGTTCTTCTGCATATTGGTATGGAACTTCCTATGCTGCAACTTGAAGCCATTGCCCCTTGTCCTGTCTCCACAGACAACTGAAAAGAGGCTGGCCATTTTCCTCTGTGTCCCACACTTCAGATATTTGTAAACATTGATCAGACCCCTTCTCAGTCTTTTCTCAAGGTTGAGCATCCCCAGTTCATCAGCTCTCACATGCATGCTGTGTGTTTTTAGGGCTCCAGTGAAAGGGTTCCTGCAATTTATCCCTTCCGCACCCTCTTTCTTATTTATGTCAAAGAAACTACAAGAAGAGCAACTGTTTGTTTTCCCCTTTCCTCCAAGCTCTCACTCCCTCACTGCAGTTTGTCCCCAGGTCACACTAATGTGCACTCTGGGATATAGTGAGCTCTGATCCAGGCCGCTCTAAGGACCGTTAGATCTAGAAACTCCCTTATTTAGAAAGCTTGGATCTCTTCTTTCCCAAGGGGTTATCAGGTGGCTTTTTCTTAGTCTTTAGTAGATGTGTGATGAGATGTTAGAATGTCAACACCTTGATTATAGACAATATGTTTTTTTAAGTTTTCCAGAAGCTGTTAGAACTAATTTTTCTGTCCCTCTAGGTCTTGTACATGCTATTTAAGTTGTCTTTACCATCCCAGGAATATAAAACGAGAGCAATAATAAATTATACAAGTGTTAAAAAGAGAAAGGAAAATAAAAGAATATTTCTTTTTCTCTAAAATATACTGCACACACAAAATGTTTGATACTAAAGTTTGGGATGAACTGTAAACCTTTCCATTAGTAATTAACACAGCCTTACCAAACAGTATAATATGCTAAGGACGTATAAGACATAAGAGTTTAGCAGATCATCCCTTATGATTTTCCAAGCTAATTTCATGTCAAAATTAGCGATGATTCATTTCACCCTAAATTTGATTGACAGTTTAAGCTTGTAGAAATAGCCCGTTTTATTTTTCTTTGTGAGAAATGAATACAATTTAAAAAAACAGCCGTGTGCTCTTGGTCTTAGTCTCTTGATTTATCCTCTGCTCAGGAGACAGTAGATATTTTATTAAAACAATGGCATTTTCAATAAGCAAAGCATTTGCTTTAGCATCTGCTTAGAAGACTAATGAGAAAAATATTCAAATTGAATAATGACATGAACTTTCTTTTGGCTACATAAGGTAGTGTGAAGCCTACCCTTTCAGATTAGAAATTATTTTTGGCCTCTGGAAATTTGGACCATCTCCTCTTAGAGCAGTGTGCAGCTGCTGGGCTAACCTGGCTCTTCCAGGATTGCTGCCTGCTCTCTGCCTGCTGCTCACCGGCACATTTACCCTGGCTGCTCACCTGCCTGCGTGGGAGCCAGCCAAGCCCAAACGCTTTCCTGACCTGTCTGAGCAGCCATCTGGAAGGGAGCAGATGCCCTTATTCAGAAGTACTTTGGTAGATAGGTCCAGGGGCATTGAACCTCCCACCAGGAGCATGGACCCTGCTGCACAGTTAGTAAAGCACCTGTCCTTGAAGTGAACGCTTCTGTCTCAGGCAGCGAGCATGTAGCCTGTATGTCAACAGAAAGAAATAACGCTGTGCTAGGGTGGGAGGTTGCCATGGCCATTTCTCAGCTGTTCCCAGACGAAGGGGAGCACCATGAGTAATGGGGGCCACTCTCCCTCCTCCTAGCTCTGCACAAAGGAATGTGTCTTCCTGCCTCCTGGTAGTGTCTTACATTGGAAAGTGTTTCCAGCACAGTGTGTGGGAGGAGAGATTATCGGACCCATGTCTTAAAGTGGATGCTGGGGAAAAATGTGGTCCTTCCTGTTTGACCCCAGCTGCTGTCTTGGAATGTAAGGCAGAGCGGGCAATTCAGTCTCCAGCACTGCTCTCCCTGCTTTTCCACAGTACCCATGGACATGTCCGCTATGGTGGCAGCAGTGATGGTTGTTAGCTGGACACTGTTTTGATGCTGCCAAACCCTTTTGCTCAGGTCACCATCTGCTTGGCAGAGAACGGCAGTTGAAAGGCTCTGTGTAGCTCATTAACAAATTCTTTATCTGTCCAGACCTCTAAAGTATTTTAAAAGCCTTGTTTAAAAACTCAAGCACTTTATTTCTTTTTTTTTTTTTTGGTTGGTGTTTTCTGCTTCACAGCCCACTTCTTGTTTCTCATCTCATGGTAATGAATTAACTGTAAATAGGATTGACAGCCCAGAGAAATGGTCATGCACAGTATGGGCTTTGTAGGAAAGAAGAGACTGCTTCCTGAGAAGCTCTCGTAAAGTTGGTTTTACAATATTTACCAACTACCTGTCTCACAGGCAACAGCCAGATTTGGCCCTGTCATGTTATAGTGAGCGATTGGATGTAAACGCGTTGATCTCAGTGGAGTTATTAACTGATGGTGGTGTAACAAATACACCCTTTGCCCTAAATATCATGGAGAGATGACAACCAACATACTGAAAAGTTCTGTTTCTCAGGGATCTTTCAGGCAGGGGAGATAGCCAATCTGTCCGTGCTGCTTTGGACCATCTGAGCTTCCCTGGAGAATTTAGATTTCCATCTAAGTTACATTCAGTTTTTATTCATATTGGCTTAGAATATGTTTAACATCTTTTTTTTTCTTCTTTTTTTTTTTTCTGCAGTAATAGTAAAAATCTGTTTTTCTTCCCTAACTATGTGCAGGCTGGCATGGCTTTGACTTACGATCCAACAGCTGCTATACAGAATGGGTAAGGAATGCATGTTTTCTTATGCCTTTTTAAAAATTTTGAATGCCATCTTCTGTTTTTTCTTTCTGTGGTGAAACCTATTCAGAAGCAAATTCACTCAGTCATATTTTGTCTGAAGCATGTAATTCTATATTGTCAAGTTCTTCTTTTAGTTTCCCTTTTGTTTTTATGCCCTCTTGTTTGTAATATCCATTTGAATGGGAAGTTGTTTTTCCTAATAGTTTCCATCTCCATTTGGCAAATGCTAGTGGATTTTTTTAATCTCTCTCTGTCATGAAATGGAAACCAGTAAAGTTTCCCTTTACTGACTTTGCTTTTGTTAAAATAATCATTGAAGATTCCAGCGTAGTTTGGATAATAGAGCTGTTACTTCATCTGGGGTTCTCTACATGCTGGCTGGCTTCCATGGCATTGTCTGAATGGAAATGCCAACCAGAGAGAAAGCCTTAAATTAGTGTGTAAGCAGATGGGATTTAGGGGTAAAATTCTGAGCAGCTCTTCTTCATTTCTCATCTAGTTTGCCAACACAAAGAATTGTAATTTTTTTCAAATTTAGCTGTAAGTTACATCATTGCATTATTTACCTGCATGATTACATTCATGAGTTAGAAAAACAGCCTTGAAATCTAGCTGCCCTTTCAGATAGGTTAACAACAATTTGAAGAGAAGCGGGAGGTTCAGCCCTGAACTCTTTGACAGTCACCCTTTGATCACAGAGTTGTTTGATACGATTATCAAATTCTGTGCATACTCCCGTCTATGTTCTCCAGCTGAAGGGGAGAATGTATTCGTATAGATGAGAATGAGTTTATTTGTTAGGTCACTGCTAGTTGAAGCATTTAGGAAATAGCTAACATTCCCAGGGGATGGGCAAAAAAATTATAATAATATATTTTGCTTAATTGTCCTTTACGAGCAGTAGCTTTGCAGCACTTGTGATATTCCCATGTTGTGGAGGAGGTGGCCAAAGCAGAACAACTCAGAAATAAAAGGGGGTTTGCACAGTTGTGAGTGCAGAATCCTCTGGTACTCTTTCCCTGTTCTGACCTCTCAAACAAATCTTTCTCCTCTATTGTCATACTTTTCAGTTGGTAACACATTATGGGCTATAAATAAAACCATCACTAGTTCATAATCCACCGGTGTTTCATCTGGACAGCTGGCTTTTATTTCAAAGGAATTCCTGCATGTCAGTTGCCTGAATGTTTCAGAAACTGTAATTTGAATGATCCTTGGAGATTAATATCATTTTACTGCGAGAATAATTTTTTAAAAAATAATGAAAGTTGTCTCAACATTGGCCGTTATTTGTGTCGGAGGGTACCCACAGTTTGGTCACTCAGTTGCTTGAACACACTGTCAGCGATCATTGGGAAAAGTAGTAGTACCCAATGGAAAATTACAGCTGCGGTTTTTTTAATGCTCTTTTGTTTGTAAAGCACAAAATAAGCTACAGCACTGGATAGCTCTCCAAGAGTGACAATTAATTACTGCTTTGACATACCGCTTCTTTCTAGAGTGTCAAAATATTTTCAATTTCATCAGGACAAACCCATCTCATTCAAAATGTTCTTATGGTGAGATCTTGATTGCATGCAGTATCATGAGGGGATGCTCTTCCTACGTGAAAAAATCGATTTGTCCACCAAACATTACACAACTGTTGTTCCATCCTTTAGGCACATCTTTAAGATCCCATCATCTGATAGGATCTTGTCACCTTTAGTTACATGGTATCTTTTTAGCTCCCCAGGCATTCACTTAAAGTCTCTGCGTATCCTGTACTTATAAATTTTTACTATTTTTCATAAGCTTCTTTACTTGCAAGTACAATAAAAATCTAGCTCATGGGTTTTATTGTAGCTAAGTCCAGGAGCACCTCAATGCTTCACTTGTAAAATGTGAAAATGGGATTTCTTGCTCACTGACACGAGACACAGGTATCGCAGCAGGTGTGTGTCCATGGTGAAAAAGATATAAAGGCTCTTAAACACTACAAAGTAAAACAGGTTAACATAATTGTCAGTGAAGGGGCATTAGGCAAACACATTGCTCTTCCTCACAGTGAGGGCTGTCTGGAAGTGAGCGCAAAGCTGCTGCATGCATTCCCTTTGTGTTGATGATGTGCCCATATCCATCCTGTGGATAAAATGCTGCCTAATACTTTGGCAGTAAGCTGGACCAAGTCATTACGGTTTGTGTGGAGTGATGTTACCCAAAGGTCTGTAAAACAAAAACCACTTCCTTCTAGCAGGCCTGTTCGGTGCAGTCAGGTTAAGCAGACATTGACCCTGCACACAGCTCAGGACTTGTTATGTACTGTGATAAACACGAGTTGCTCAGTCCTTTGGGAGCCCACCAGTACGGAGCTTAGTGAACTGAAACTGGAGATGGCAAATGTAAAGATACCCAAGTGAAGACGAAGATTCAGGTGAAGTATGAATTACCAATAAAACTTTCAAAGAAAGATCGACTGCACATGCTATTAAGAGTCCTTTTTAGGGTTGATAGATGCATTTTGATGCATGTAAGTTGCTAAGTCCACGCAGGATGATAAGGAGGATGGAAGCCTACTAGAGAGCCATACCTTTGCAGGTTTCAGGAGCAGGTATTTAAAATTTGCGATTCCGTAAGAAGCATGGATCATATTAGGCTTTGGGTTGGGGCATAACCTAACCTCAGGGAAGAATCTGGACTGTTGTGTGTTGTCCATATTGAAAGGTGAGAAGCTGAGTTCTCATTGCTCATGGGGTAGTACTATCACTTTTATTACAACATAACTGCATATTTGCCTTGAAAATCTACAGCAGGAATAAAACAGAAGAGAGTGAGAGAGAGGCTTTCACTAAAAATAGCTAAGATTTTTTCCCCACAAAGGAATAGATAATTTTCTTCTGAGTCTGTTACGTTGTAAAGCTTGATTCGCCATTTCATTATATTGTTTTTATGCCCATGTAACTCTGTTTAAGGATCCAGTGGAGTTACATCTGCGTAAAACTGGTATAATGGAGCGGAGAATCTGGCCCACAGTGTACCATAGATTTGCAGCATGAGTTACTGAAGATGTGGTAACCACACACTTCAGCAGATAAGCTCTTTTCCCCTGCCAATCTCTCTGTGCCTTTTTTGGTTTATAATCAGCCTTTTCTGAATTGCATTTACAAAGGTACTCAGGGTTTTTTTTTGGGGGGAGTAGTGTGCCTGTCGTAATGTGCTATTGATTTTTCAATTTGTGGTATTAATATTGTTTTAGTGGTTTAATGCACTCATGCAAAGAACAAAATAGAGCTCTTGTACTCGCGCTGTAAGGACGCTCATTTAAAATGTTCCTGAGGCTTGAGTCCTCCTGGCCATTTGACTAAGATTGCCATGTACTGTATCAGTTTAATATCTGATATCTGGGGGACTATACTGCACATTTGCTGGCCAATGGGCTCAATATTCAGATAGGTCTTTTTCATCTCAAACATCTGACTCTGTGGCTTATTGCAACAGAAAATTGCTGCCTTGATAACGCTTGGTAATACTCTTACATTATGTGAGCCCCAGGATACTATTTATGAATCTAACTTTTTCAGTACTGCCTGCGGCACGAGGCATGAGCAAATGGTGTTTATTGCAGTGCAAATAGGGTCTTGCTCTTGTGCAGATTCTGTGTGGAAGCTTGCACATTCCCCCATAGGATGGGAACCATATGGATTTTTTTTCCTGGTTTTTTGGCAGGGAAATAGCGACCAGACGCTACAGATAATGCAGTCCCCAAATGCAGAGGGAGGGTTGGTGTAGGAGGGGAGTATGTGCTTTGTCTGTTAAGCAACAAAACCTCTTCCTATCGCATTGCCTGTGTGTGCCTGATGATGTACTGGGAATGTGGTCCTTTTTAACATCCCTTAAAAACATTTTCTTTTGAGCCCTGCATAAACCCTTCTTCATGAACATCCAGGAACACTTTTTTTTTTGTCTCCTAGTAATGAGTTTTCCCTGTGCTTATAGCATCCAGGCATACTGAAAAGGTCTATTTTTAATAGAAGGGTAATGTCCATTTTGCCTCATCCCTGCCACCTGCCTTTCTATGCTTTTGCTTCTGGCATTACCATTGCATCTGAGGACCAAGGGCACTGGCTCGTGCCTGCAAGTGCGTCCTTATATTCATACAGGCCAATATAAGGATGCAAAATGCATTTGTGGAAAAAGAGGCTGAACCTCCTGGAGAGCTCTCAGGTCAACTACAACAAAGCCTACGGCTCTCACACTACAGTATAAGACAACATACTTTTTAATGCCAGGAGACTTGGGGGTTTAATTGAACATTATTCTAAAATTAGTCAATGCTAGTATAATTCATATCTCTTTCCACTCCTCTTTCTGATGTTCATATTCTCATGTCTCAGAACCCTGTGTTCCCTCAGACTTACCTATAATATGCATCTTCCACCTCATGTCATCTCCCCCTCAGCCTAAAGAAAGAAAAAAAAAAAAAAAAAAAAAAAAAAGAAAAAGGAAAGCCTGAGATCAAATACGGCAAGGTCATCAGCGGCAGGTCTTGTTGGGATGCTGTTGGGTTTCCATCAGAATGAACCATGCTTGTGTTTTTTCAGGTCCCCAGCAAGTCACTTCTGTCAATTATGTATTAGGACATTAGCCTATTTGTATGTAAAGGGATTCTGGGGAGATGCCTCCTTGTTCCATGGATGAGAGCATGTTGACCCCTTCTTGTGAGTGTACCCTGCCAAGACAGTGCATGGCTCCAGCACTGTGGCGAGCTGAGCATCCCATGTCTGGGAGGACTCCACCTGAATCTATCCCCAGTGGGGACACCCCTATCCTCACCATACCACTGTACTTTACACATAGGAGTGAGGCCTTTAGAATATACATGTTCAGTTCTTGTTCTGTTGATTTTCCTCAGACAATATCAAGAATTCTTTTAGATCCCTTTGGGCACTAGTAACTCTGGCAGGAAGACAAACTTTTGTCTCTACATGTGAGGGATTCCTGATTGCAAAATCTTTGTCCTATAGCCTGTCACATCAACTCAGATTGTTAAACTTACTTTATTACTATTAAAATTGACATATGTGAACTGGATTTTCTGACACTGTCATTTGCTGTCTCAGATTTCCTTCCTTTCTCTTCTTTGATGCGCTGGTGCATACATTTTCACAATATAGCTGAATGTCCTGATAGTATGTTTTATTTGATGCTTATTGGAGAGCAGTCGAAACTGCGACAGATAAATGGTGTTGGCAGAGGTGCTGGAAGGGTTGTATTTTTCACATTACCAGAGTGTATATTCAACAAGCTTATGTACTATTCAGATAACTGCATCCCTAAGCTGAAACTGAAATGGTTAGCTGTCTGTCAAGTTTTTGGCTTGGCACACATTTTCCGTAAATTTGGTAGCATTTACTGGGATTTATTGGAGAGTTTATTCCAAAGAGTCAGCACTGCTTCCAAATGGAAAGTTGTTTGTCCCCTGCGCTCATCTTTGTCCGAGCAGTTCGTACACAGTGTGAGTGCAGCATCAGTGCCAGGCTGAAGGACAGAATGAGAACAGAATAAACAAAAATGTGTTGTTTTCTCAAGACTTTGGGTTTTATACCATCCTTCGGTTCAAGGGGTTTATATGTGTTTCTATTGTACATTTTGCCTACAGAGTGAATTCTGTCAGTCTGCCATTGACTGATTTCATTTGCCACACAGAGCACTTCCTAGCTCACCCACTTAGCAACAGTGAAACCAGAGCCGTTTCTGGTTAACCTTGACCTGGGAAAAGACCCCTCTAACAGGACCTAGGTAACATGTGCATCATGCTAATGCCATAGGTGAACCTGGCTAGTGCTGTAAAAATCCTTTCTCCTGCAATGTGGTATGAACTTAATGTTTGATATAAGTAGTGGGATACAAATGCCCCTAAGTTCTCATAAGAGGATATATATAAAATTGGGCAAAGGCACAGTTTTAAAATAGTCTCAGTGTGAGCATTGTAAGGGCAGATAAGTGTTCCTAAAATAGTAATGTATTTCTATTAAACAAAAAATCACTCAGACGCCACCTGCTGCTTTTGGCATTTTAAAATCTTATTTGGAATAGAGCGAACAAATGATTGCTTCTCTGTCTCCCTCTCCCCTCCTAACTTCAAATATTTCCACCCACCCTTCAAAGACGGCAGCCTGTTTTTCCAAGGCTATTGGTTGGATGAAATCGGTGGTTATTTGAGCCTGCATCCAGAATGAATGCATCCAGTCTGAACTAGACTGATTAGTACTCAATCCAGGATGCCAGGGCGATCAGGAAATAGAGCACTTGTTTGAACACCAGTAATGATTTTATTTTGTTGCATGGCTCTCATGGAAAGCTACTGTTGATTGCCTCAGCGTGGGGAGAAAAAAAAACCCAAATGTAAAATGGCAAGGAGTGTAATCCACTTCCCTGTTACAGAGAGAGCATGTGTGCAAAACCTTCTCGTAAGATTGGTGCACACTGCATGAGAGGGATCTGCATGGGATTTAAATCAGACAGGAGAGAGGACACGGCACAGGAGCGTTTTTCTCTGAGAGTCCACAATATCTGCATGTTGACAGCTGTAAGGCCACAAACATTCTCTTTTTAAGCAATTTTATTTTTCTGACTTACAGTTAAAGCTGAAAAAAGGGCAAATGCAAAAGTCTTTACGAGCATACACATATTACGTACTTACACAATCCACCAGCAGCGATATTTTCCAAGTGATAATTTTTATCAATAATTATTAACCCACAGGGAAGGAGAAGGAATATAACATTTATTGCCACTGAGGAAGAGATAGTGCAACTTTTGTTCATAACATGCAACAGTGGAAATAAAACCAACTAAATCTGAGATTTTTCAGTGCTGCCTGGGGCATTTAGACTCATAATTTGTGATATATTTCACCAGAAGGTGGGTTTTTGCTCTCTGCCTAGATGAATATGAAAATTTCAGCCAGAGTTTTTGTAGCCATTCCTTAATAAAATAATTCAGGCATGCATATGGAATGTGTTATTCTCAGCACTGAAGCATTAAGAACTGAAAAGAAAACAGTACTGCATGTAAAAATGAAATCAGTAATATTGTCTTCGATACCGCATAAGAAATTTCCTTTCACTAGCTAGCACTCTGGAAAATCAGCTGTCTTTGCATTTCAGATAATTACTTCTTGTATGGTGAAGTTCTATATTTGTGCTAGTTGAAGTGAAAAAAATGTGCTTTGTGTAAATATTCCTCCTCCTTTCCATTTTCAAGATCTGTTCAGTGGAGCCATCACATCTTCTTTATTGTGGTTTTGGAAATAGATGGACATAATTACCTGAGTAGACTCTTTTTGTCTTTGCCCGGGAGGCAGTGAATTAGTCAGTCAGAGCCTAGCAGTGGAAAGGTTCAAAAAAAATCTTGCTTTTTTTTTTTCTTTGTTTGCAGATTTTATTCCTCACCGTACAGTATTCCAACAAACCGCATGATTCCACAGACATCAATCACGCCATTCATTGCTGCTTCCCCTGTCTCTACATATCAGGTACGTCAGATTTGCGCTTGTCTACTACGTATCCCAGTTAATTATGTTTTGGATGTGGATGAAGGCAGAGTGTATACCACAGAAAATTGTGAGTGCTTGCGCTCTTGAGTTACACTTGAAACAAAAGGCTTTCTAGTAGCATTCAGGTGTCATTTGGTGTAGGGTTTGAAGTGTTTCCTACGTTCCTTACGCTAGCAGTGAAAGCCACAGTAATTTTTTTCTTATTTCAATCAACATTCTCTAGTGATCAGCATTTCACATCATTTCCAGTTGACAACAGCAGAAACTTGTCATTCTTAGTGAAATGTGTTGTCATTTGGCACCCTTTCATTAGCCAAAAGGGTTTTTTTTAATGCTTTTTTTATGATTTATGTTGACTGCATTGCATTTTGGCCTTTTGACCCCAGCTGTATTTGCTCCAGTAACAGCATCCTTTAAAAGCGCTCATTTTTATCCAATAATCCCTGACAAAGCAAGTTACTTGAGGATAACTGTCCTCATATCCTTCTTTAGTCTCACACACGTTTTGTCGTGCAGAATTTCTCTTTTCAACATATCCCTCATAGATCTCCATTGGGAAATTAATGCCACACTCTGGCTTTCTGAGATGGAAGTCAAAACTAGGTTGTATAGTTTTATTATTAGCCATTCTCTGGGAACATATTGCTTCACTCTGAAGCTGGTCATTGGCTATACATTTTCCCATTCCAATTATTTCTGTTCTATAGCATCAGTGCTCTTCCACTGCTGAGTCCTACCCGAGAGAAACTACCCAAACTTGCAAAGCTGCATGGTGGGTTGTCCTTAATGTTAGGGTTGGGTTGGTCAGTGGGGTTTTTTTAAAATGTTATGCTCTTCCTTACAGGTAATTCTGGGAGGCTGTGCTTATGCTTACTGTTGTTTTAAACCTGCTACCGTTGTTTTAAACTTGAGAAATGATTCCTGTCATTTTTCTCTGACATTTCTTTGTTGTTTAATTTTAGGTGGTTATGTAACACTCACCAAACAAAAGTTGTTTTAGTGAAATAAATTCAGTAAATTTCAGTAATTGGCAACAACAAAGACACATCAGTGCCAGAGAGATAGAAGTGCAGCTCAGAGGCGCTTTTCTCAATAGCAAAGCTGGCTTAAGAGAGCCGTATCTCCTTCTCCCTAGTCAGGCCACCCAGCTACTTATTCCCATCACTGTTGCTCCCTCCTGCTATCCTGACTCGAATCATTGCATCAGTTCATGGTTTGATGCATTTGCACCAAAAACGTTGATTCTTTTATTATTATTTTTTTACCCATAACATTCTCCATAGACAGTTTGCAGTGTAAGCCCTAAGACATTTCGCCTGGCATAGAGGAGGAACTGCAAGGAGGGGAGCAATGAATAGCAAGCTGTGGCAGCTCTAAAATATTTTAACTAGTGGGGATTCACTCTAGAAGATTTTGTAGGGTTATGTTTACATGTCTGTGCTGGTTTCGGTTCTAAAGATATTTCACTGAACTCACTTTTCCACAAAAGATCTACTTTGATAAACTTCAACAAGTGTTGAGACGTGATTATACAATTAATTCTCACCACTTGCTTCATGAAGCAACATCACAGGGCATCTGGAGAGCTGCGGCCTTGTAGCTTTCTCCTAGTCATGACTGCTCATGCTCAGTATGAGATGCCACATGCCCATCTCTGTGAGCTTGGGGGTAGCTAGTCGGGGTCCCAGGGATGGCTGTAGCACAGCTATATTGTTATATGTTCCCTGTGTGTCATGGTACCTGGACTGATGCAAAAGGAAATGGGGATACACAGTCCTTGGGGTTGAGTCTGAGTTATGATACATGTGCGCCATTCACACTTAGCAGAAGAGCTACAGCTCAAGAGATGCCACCACAAATGTGGAAAAACTCTGTGATGCCTTGAATTGTTAGTAAAATTGGTATATCCGTGGTATCTGGTACACATCAGTCATAAGGCAGAACATATAAAGACTTTGGTGAGGCATATAGAGTTCTGGTGGGAACAGACCACAATATGCCCAAGATGAGATCTGATGCTGGGGAGCAGGGACATCTTAAGCCAGCTTTGCCAAGGAAGCTTTCAATTAGAATAAGCTTCAAAACCACCAAATTAGATCTGCAGTTCTTACTGAAAATGGAATAAATCATCCTAGGATCTTTGAACATTTTATATCTCCTGTACTTTTGATTGGATGACATGTTCATGGTTATACTGATGGATGAAAGCAAACAATACAAATGAAAAAAATTGGACAACATGGAATATCAAAGACTGCTTTATAAGATAAAACATTGTGGACCACAGAAATGGTGCAATCCTTCAGACTTCTGACTTCGGTAGAAAACATTATCAAATTAAATTTGAAAGCTTTTTCTTTGTCAAGAACTTTATGAGGCATAAGTGAATTTTGCATTGAGTTACATGACTTAAGTCTTTTACCAAAATTAGCTCTGTAGTTGTAATAGGAAGAATATTTCCAAGTAAATCTTTGGGTTCTGTTGTAAACTTCTCTGTGCTAATTAAAAGTATTTGTTATGCAGGTCCAGAGTACTTCATGGATGCCTCATCCGCCATATGTTATGCAACCAACAGTAAGTGGATACTTGCTTACAATCAGCAAAAAGTGTTTTTCACTGCAGCCTCACTCTGCTTCTCAGCCACATTAAAGTCCGAGGTTTTTAAGAGCAGCCTGCTGCTCCCTTTGACAAGAGTCCTCCACTGCAAATATTCTGCTTCTTTAAGGACCTCCATTTGATTTAGAGAAAAGGGAAGGATGGGTAATATCTAAATTGCATTGATTATAAGAGAATAACAAGCTCTAAAGTGTTGCTTCTGAAGCTTTGCTTCAGGGACTGCAAGAGAACTGCATTCCTGCATACTTTGAATCGCCAGGATCAGCACATGTTACCCCTCCCGTATATGCTTATCCATCAAAAAAGTCCTTTGTAGTTGTATATACTTTAAAGGATCCTCAGTGCCTCAGTAATGCATTTCAAGTACTGGAGAAGGGTAAAGCACAGCTGTCTTACAGAGTCTCTGCCAAATCCAAATCTGCTTTATGATATGACCAGTCAACTCTTTTTATTTTCCCTGAGTAAATTGTCACCTTTCATCAATTTATAACCTCAACTTAAAGCTGTGTTACACATCTACCAGCATTCATTAGAAGCTGTGCAGGTGATGTTTTGTTTACCTCACAGAAGAGTTCTGATGCACTTTGCCTAAATATTAGTGATATACCAGAAGGAAATGACACTCTGAATCCCACTATGTGCAGATTGCACTCGTTTTGTTTCCTACCTTTGATCAGTTTCTCAGGTATGGATCCACTTAACAAGGTCATTAATCAAAATTCAAATATGTACTCCACATAAACATCAATACATTGATTTATATGAGGAGTGTAAAATTAAAATGAAGGTGTAGGGTTTAGGATTGTTTGTTATTCACATTTCTGTTCAAGTATTTTGGCTCCATAATAGAGTCACCTTTGGTGGGAGTTAGCTACGCAACAGTGTGGATAAAATTACACTACATACCCCCTTACTAGCATTGGACTTTCATCCCAGTTTGAACCCCTTTCCACATCCCTCAGTTCTTTGAAGTTCTTATTCAGTTTTGTCTCACCAGACAATGATTATAGCGTGGGACTGACTTGTCTCCTGGAAGCCCGGTTCCCACGACTGCAGTGCTGCACCTCTGTTCAGACCTGGTGGAATTTAAGTTCTTCAGTGGAGTAAAGCTACTGCTGTGTTCCTTGTAGGGAGATAAACTGTATGAAACAAACTCACACTTAAAATCAGTCATGTATTCTAATATTTGGATTTAACTGCAAACCACAAGAAGTCTTAGATGTGTGTATATGATAAGTTCTCAGACTTGTGGAAGCAAGAGAATCTCTGATTCTTGCAGAAGGACTCCCTTGCTGAAAGAAAAAACCTAAGCATGTTACCAATCCTAGTTTTGTGTATGTTTGTTTGAGTTTTATTGGACAATGTTCAACAAAAAATATTTTTAGCAGTACTAGAAGGAGGTATTTTGGTGTGTTAATTTGATGTATTTACCCCTTGGTAAATGGCTATGAAGAGAATAAGAACTTTTATAGTGAGTGACACCCTCAACATGCCAAGTTAAATTTATGTTCATTGCCAGCCAGAGAGTTGTGTCCCTGGCAGGATGTGTGCTTGTAGGTGGAAAAGCAGAGGGGACAGTGGATAAGTGGTGCCCTGTTTCGGTTCCAGTATCATTGCCTTTGTGGGTTATCTCCATGTGTTGCCTGTAGCCATTCCAGTCTCTGCACTGAAAGGTTTTTCCCATGTGTTTCCTGAGATTATGTTCTTACATAAATGGACATGAGGCATTTAGTACTGAAGAAGTATAAAAGCAAAAAGGCAGAACTACCATTCCCCAGGTTTCATTCAGAGATGAATTCTTTATTAGAAATGTCTGAAAAGTTGTCAGAGAATTACTACACAGAGGACTCAAGAGGCATCAGAATTAATGGCCTGTTTTGAAAGAAAATAAAGAAACTGTGTCCATTGTAAGTTTGCTGTGGTTTTATGTCTAACTATAGACTCTATTCTAGACACCACCATAGCTTAGGAAAAAAAAAAAAGAGGAAGAAAAGAATACGATAAAGTTGGCAGAATTTAAGACATGAGTTTTGGTAACTGAGCTGATGGAACTGGAAACTTTCTAATTCCGTTAGCTTTTTGTTTCTTCTTGTAACTTAGTTTGCCATGTTATTATCTAAATTGCCACTGCTTTACTTCATAATATTTTATGAGATGATTGATTGTGGCACATGATGTCCCACTGGAAACCAGTGCAGATAAATATTACATTCCCCTTGCCCCAAGAAGGAGAATATTTTGTTAAGCTCCTATTATTCTTTGTGAGTAGAGATGAACTCTTACCGAAAGCACAGTTTGAATTGCTCAAATGCTGGTGGTTAATTCTATGTTTTGATTATAAGTATCCACTAAATCATGTTACTGGATGATTAGCTTTTCATTTCCGACAGAAAGTCTTACTTGATGTTTATGTATAATTTAACACCACCTAGTGTCCCTCATGACCGAAAAAGAGGCGGGACTGTGCTGTAGAGGAGACAAAGAAGGTTTTTCATTCAGCATGCTATGGACAGTTTTCTCCCAGGCCAGCACGTTTGCCAGCAGGAGGGAAGAGCTCTGCCATGCGCGTTACCACCCCATGTCTGCCTGTCTCTGCTCTGCCTGCCTCTCATCTCCTCTGCCACCTGCCTGCCTGCTCATCTGAATAACGTGCACTTTCTTAAGTGACATCCCCTGCAGTAGGTTGGCCTGATGGAGATGTTGCTCCTTTACTTCCCTTTCTATATCAATTTCAGCCACATTTTCCCAATGTCTGCATTCTGTATCCGTTTATTTGGTGGATTAAAAAAACTCAACTATACAAAAACATTGTATCTCCCAATTCCTTCCGTAGCTTTTTAACTACAACCAGATAAACCTCTGACCCTAATGGATAGCAAAACCATACAAATTAACTGGGAAATATTTGCATATATTTCTTTCCATTCCACAACCTTGTTTGTTGTCTTACTTTAGTGATCTCCTTAAAAGCTAATAACAACCAAAATGACATTCTGTGAGAAAAAAAATAGTCGGGAAATTGTTTTCCTAATGGGAGAAAGTCAGATGGGCAGAAAAGGACTCTGCAGGTATATCATAATTTACTCAGGATTTTCCCTGTAACTTTTAACCTTGATATCATGGGTTGATGCCAATGAACAACTGCAAATACAATTTTAAAAGGGTTTTTTTTTTTTTGTTTTCAGTGATTTTTTTTCTAGCTATGGAAGGTTAATACCAAGTAGGTTGAGTTAGCATTGCTGTTTCATAATAAATAGTATTAAAAATGTTATTCTGCTGGCACTGAAGAGTCACATGTGGAAACCTCCTACATCTTTGTGCTTGCACAACCTTTGGGGTTTTGGAAAACAGGATTCTTGAATCATGTGGACATGATGAAAAATTTACCTTTAGGCTCATTTGTGACTCAGACACTTGAAAATGTACCCTTTGGCAACAGAGCCTTCACCACTTTTTGATCATATTGACTGCTCTGTTTCTAACTAAAAATGCCTCAAATTTGCTAGTTTTGTTGCTTTGCCAAGTGCCCTGGTCCCTCTCTCTAGCTGTAGTGGAAGGCAAGCTCCAGAAGACTTATGGCGGCGTGAGGTTGGACTCTTATTGGCATAACGTTTAATGCACTGATGGCAGTCTGGGCTCCGTTTAGTTAACTATAGCTTTCAAAGTACAGTGCTCACTCATCCCTACTTGAAACAAGTCTTGTATTTCATTACTGCCTCAGGATAAGGGTAGATGGATAGCAATGACAGAATCAAAACATAAATGGGATAAGAGTTATTCTGGGGATTTATAACATTTGCCATATTAGTGTGTTTTTTCCTGTAGTCCCCGAAGGCTGTCTGACAGTTCAGGGAAAACTTTGAAAAAACATGTTGTTTAAAGTCAATTCACATATAGATCATCTTCATTTTTATTAACGATGACACTTGTGTAAATCTTTTTTAATTCAAATCTTTTTTACAAATAATGAATGTACTCTTCCTCTCTAAAGGCAATTCTTTTTTGTTGTAGTGAACCAGCAGAAATGCTCTACGCTAATCCTGTACGTGCAAACTGGTTGCACATTTACACTCTTGTAGTTGCAAGCGAAACAGTGTGGCCATTTGGAATCACTGTGTATGCACAGATAGATATTCTTGTCAGTCTGGAATAGTTTCTGCATAATAGCTGTGGAAGAAATATGCCAGTGGCAGCATGAAGGGTACAAAGAGAGCAGCATATGGAAAAACCTACTATTGATAATGATAAAGTGTGTTCGGGAGAACTTCTCTTCTGACCATTTCTCAAGCCCTTACAGCCCTTTTAGAAAGGTCAGTGTCTTAACAAACGCCCCTTTTTTTTTTTCTGTCTTCCTTCCTCTGGCCCATGGCTGAATTTAATCTCTCTTTAAAAGCAGCAACAAAAATGTTTCTTATTTCATAAGCAGTGTAAAAGCCCTACTTTGGTGAGAAGCAAGTCTGAGTGAGGACTCAGGATTCTTGCCTTTTGATTGTTGTGCATGAATGTAGCATAAAAAGTACAAACTGTCCAACTGAAATATATCAGTTTTCATTTTCTCACTAGCAACTCTGTTGTTTTGGATAATGCCCAAAATACCACAGCAGTTTCAGTGTTTTGATTCCTACACTCTTGAACAAAGAAGTTCCTTGTGCTGCCTTCAGTGTCCCTCTCCTGAGACGGCTTTTTCTACCTCCCGCTTGTTGCTCTTGCTCTACCTTTTTAGCAAATAGAGCTGGGAGTCCATCTTGCCTTTGCTTGTGTGAGCATAAGGGAACAAAGTATGTCCTCTGCAGACAGCTGAGTCCTGCCTTCCAGATGAAATGTGAGAGTTCGGCTAGCTGGTATGAAAAGTAAACAGGAAATAATCCTTAGAAATTGGAATCTCCAGCTAGTCTTTTAACTTTTAGCTGTGTATTTTTAAGAGATCCTTTGAACGTGAACTTACTTGAACTTTTAAGGCTAAAGAGTTTAGAGGTTGAAATAACTAACCAAATACCAGTGCCAAAGTTCTGCTGAACAATTTTAATTCCAGTGTTTCCCGAGGCAGAAAATCAAGGGCTGCCAATTCTATAACTCTGATAATCAAGACAGTAATTGGCAATGTTCCTTTGGGACAGACATACTCGCATGAGGTCATTTCTGCTTGCCTCTCACCCAGCACCGGCTGTATATAGATGTTGTCTCAGTGCTACTAAATGGGCAATTTCAGACTCATTTGAGCACGCACTTACCGACCCTCTTTAGTGCCAAGTGCTGTTGTGTTGAGGAGAGTGTCCAGTACAGAACAGCAGTGCCCAAGCTCAACCAACTCACACCTCAAGAGGAGATGGGTGTCAGTGATTCACCCAAGTTGCATCTTGTGCTTCAAGAGTAGGGGTTCGTATGTTCGATTATACAGCTCTTCTGGAATCTTATCAAAGTATTGCTGCAGTTCTTAGTTCAGCTGTTGTAGAAATGAATATGAGTTAATAGAAATGGCAGAAAAATACATATCCAGATTAGATTTTTCAACCCCTTTTGACACTCTGCTAGAGCCCCCTAGTGAAGCTGGACGGGTTTTGCGATGGCAGCAAGACACGCCACACACATGGATTCACTTAGAAAACATGGACGGGAGAACCACAAGTGTTTCCAGTAGACAAGCCTTTGCATTTGAGGAACTTGTGCTTTGCTGTTTTATCCTAAAAAGGCTTAAGAATTCTAGTAAAATTTTCTCTTCTTTCAACTATTCTACAGATAGTGTGAATACTAAATGGATAAACCATCAGTCTTAAGATTTTTTTTTAAAAAGACATTTACATTAGTGGAAAAAAATATACATATATATATTGTACAAATCTATAAACGTAAATGGAAAAGATATTTGGAATGAAGAAGGCTGACACTAAATTTGAAAAGTACCCCAGAGATTTTCAAGCCAGGAAATTCTGGTTGAGGTTATGGAATATTGATTTCTTTTTAACAGAAAAGATGCAACCTTCACCGTCAGCCTTCATTGTCAAGAAAAAACACAACAGCTGTTTAAAAGCAGTAAGTTTTATCAAAGGGGGCTGGTGTTTTTATTTTTTTAAAGATAGTTATTAATCAATAGACATTAGAATACCTTCTGTGGAAGAATGTAGCACATTTTTTTAAAAAATCAATCCTTAATTTTGTACAAAGCCTGCAGTCTGTTTTAACTTTTCCAACTTTGTGTACATCAGCTAAGACTGAAAATCACTAATACTTTATTTATTACGCAGAATATATGTAACATCTCTGGGTACATGTAGATTTGTATTTACGTCAATTTTTAAATCTACACTAAGTCAAAAACCTGAACACAAACTGTAAGTTTTATATATTGTGTTTGCCATTTTGAGCAAAAGTTCCTCCTTTGTTGAGCACTGGTCAGGTTAGTTATTGTCCAGGTGGTAGATTAATAAGGAGGCAGAATGTGATACGATCAGCGATGGACTGCATAAGCACATGGTACTAATTATAGGCCAAGAGTTAGATTAATGAGAGTGCAGAAAGTAATGGGCTCAGCAGAGTGGTGAATTAGGTAAGCATGTGATATAAATTTGTCAGATGACTTCTCAGTTTAGCTCACCATCAAATATTTTGCCATGTGTATTGCATTGTGGTTATGCATGCACATGTGTGCTGTGAGCTAGAGAGGCATGTATATTACAGTCCTATCAAATTTATCTTCCATCATGGACCATCTCTTCTTTTTTGCCTGGTAATGTCCATTGTCTTATAGCTGATGCTAATATTATCCTTTGTAGTGAGATCTCTGCTACGCTGGCTTAAGCAAACATGTTTGTATTAAGCAGGACGCAAGCCTGTGTTGTATAGTGCAATTGCTGAACCTGCGGGTTCTGTGAAGGTAGAAAGGAAAGGCAACAATTTTCATCTGTCACAGGCAGCAAAAAGCTTTGAATAAGCTTGGTAGCACAGTTTTCCAACTAGTTGGTAACAAGATTGGGAATGATCTACTGTGGGTGCCTGATGCACATAGTTGTGGGTCCCTTTCCCATGATGGAGATGTGGCTCTTGATTCTACACTGCAGTTAAGGATAGAGGATGTTGCTGGAGGACAGTTCTCCAGCAAAAAGGACCTGGATCCCCTTTTGGCTTCCCAAACCCCATCCCTGCAGTGTAGAAAACAGTGTTTCCATTCAGATGAAGCACTGGGCAGCTTTGGACAAGAGAACATCCCTGTGAACCCAGACAAGCAATATGGAGGAGCAGCTGTGTTGTATGACTAGAATGATGCTTGGACAGCGTTGTAACTATGATGACTTAGAAAGTCATCATAGTTGAAAGACTTCTAGAGAAGGACTTATAGTAGAAAGACTTATACAACCTGTCAAAGTTGTAAACATGAATTCCTGCTAGAGAAAGATCAAGTCAAGATTTAGGCTATTGACAAAATGTCCTTTTATATACAACTGAGAAGAAAGGGGGTATGTAAGACTCAAGGTGTACAATGCAAAGCTAATTATTGTATTACTTTTTTTTTTTAAAGATGGTATTCATGTAGATTTTTTGTTAACTGTTATTGGAAAAAATTCCAAATGGAAATCATGCACACTTGCTTGGCTATAAATGTAACATACAACTATATACATCCTTTCTTGAGCTCCTGTTTTGGCCTCATCCTGCCTTTCCTCACACTGCTTTCAGAGTATGCACATAGGCTTCAAGCATTTAGTGACAGACTCTTTTTCTTCTGCCACTGATCTGTTGTGTGACCTTGGAGAAAACATCTTTCTTCTCAGCCGCCGTTTCTTATTTGTCTTTTTTTTTTTAATCCCATCTATTTAGATTATAAAACTGTCATACTGCTAAATAGCTTTTACTAGATGTTTGTGAAAAGTCTGATGGAACAAGGGCCTATCTTGACTGATGTCTCTAAACACAGCCTCACAATGATACCATTAACATTTAGGGTTTTCATATTAAATATTAAAATGTGCCTGTCCTAGCTACAAAGGGAAATATTGGATCTGACTTTAACCAGTATAAATCAAGAGTTAACTTTGCTTAACAAAATTCAATTGCATAGGTGTGAAACAGTGAGAATGAGAAGAGAATCACGCCTGCAGCAATAAGTTGATGAAGGAGACTCTGGCACCTTCCTAATCCTTAGAACAAAAGCACTTCCATAAATTACCATTATGTTATGCAAGTGTATTCAAGGACCAATTTACATAAGTAGGGGAAACTGTCTAATCTATATATTACTTATGATTCCATCATGATTTATCTGGTGCAGGAATTGTGTAAAAATTATAATAATGCACTCAAAGGACTTAGTGACCAGTTTGTAAGACTCAGTACTGTATCCAGGAACCATGCTATAATAATCCCTTCCAAAACCTGATTAAATGGTTTGATTATTTTGCCTCTTGCTAATCCCATAAGGAGACTTGTTTCAGAACACCTTTGCTCTGGGGCTTAGCACTGCATTTTTAATTTCCAACCCAATGGTATGCTTCATTTTACAGCCGTCTATTTTTGGTCAAGCATTCTCCCCTAGCTTCAGTAAATCTCCCTTCTAGATGTTCATTGCATTAATTTATAGTCAAAAATCTTACCACCATCTTCATCGTCTAGGATAACTATGTCAACATCACTATGTATTTGCAGTAACTTTGGGCTTTTCTACCTCTGGCTGCAACAGTGACCCTTCCTTGGATCTGTTCCACTATGAATTCATTTTTCTGGGACAGCCGATGCTCACAGTATTCCAACCTTTCATACACAGCATTAAGACTTCCTTTCCGTTGCTGGGCACACTTTGAAGTGTTGTAAAATAACATCTTTTTCTCCCTTCTGCATATGACCTTCATAATGCAGTCATCCCATAATTCACCAATATTACTTGGGTTTTCTCCTTCTTCCAGGTTTCCAGCAAATGCTCTTATGTTAGAAAGGAAACCTCATAGTAGCTTAATTGTCTTCATGAATTTGAAGACAAATTCTTCATGAATTTGCACCTTGCTTTGTTCAATCCAGTCATTCCTATCTGGTAGTTCAATCTCTCAATTTTGTAATTTCCCCACACCTTATTAATCAAGGGTATTATTAAAAATATTGGATGAGAAAAATCCTTATGGAGATTTTAGGGACCCTCCCACTATACAGCTTGTCTTTTAACACAACCTGTTGTCATTTCCTCTTTAGTTAATTCTTTATCATCCTCAAAGTTTTGTAATTTCTGGTGTAGCACTGCCTGAAATACTTTATTGACCTTCAGAGAGCTTAGTTCTGCTACATGTCCTTTGTCTAGAAAATAGGTCATTTTATTTTAAAAAATGAGGTTAGCTAGCTCTATCTTTGGTTTATCTATTTCCTATCTTCATTAATATACCTTAGTCCTGGCCACTGGACCTGCACTTGCATGCGTCAGCTTTTCCATTGCTCTGCAGTAGAGATGATCTAGTCCAGGTTCCTCGTTTCACTTGCACCTACACCTTGAATTCAGTGACTTCTCTGGGATATTTGACCGTATTCATTCCTCTGCCCAAACTCTTATTCTCAGAAAGCTGCCTCTGGTGTCTGGTGGTTCATGGGGGAAATCGAGGCAGTGTCATCCTGTTGAGGTTACTTCTCAAGTACTATTAATGTGTACCCTATCCTCACTGCATCAGGAGCCCAGCTCTGAGTTCTGTCCTATTTTTTTACTTATCTACTTGAGAAACCCTTTTGTTAGGTGTTTGAATATAATTTGAAAAACGTCACAGAGATTTTTAGCTAATTTTTTGTTGGCCTCTAGATGTAGCTCTTTTTGTCTTCCCCTCCCCCTCCCCACATTCATTCCTAATATCAAGGTGGCTGAGTAAGTGGCTGACTAATTAACACCTCCTCAACTGTAACTGGTGAAGCATTTTAATAACATAATTATTTTTAAATTATTTTTGCAGAGACAGTGCTAACAGGGTTTTTTCATATCAGTGTATAAATGTACACTGTGATTTGACATCCTAGAAGTTAGAAACGGCCAAGATATCATAAGTAATAGCTTGTTATTGAGTGTAGTCAGGTCTAACAGTATTTGCCATTCATTTTTTAGTCTATTAGATAAAATGCTTTCTTTTCAGTTCAAATGTCTTTATAAAGAATGTAATATTGACCTAAGCTTTGCAGTACAGAGGCAAATCTAGATCAAATCACATGTATCTCCCCTAAACTGATTTCAGTCCCACTGAAGTGTAGGAGTGTTTGCTTAATTACAGTTTTCAGGTTGTAGCCTCGTGGCCTTGTTTTCTTCTAAACTGGTGTAAATTAGGAATAAAGCCATTCTAAATCCATGCATTCAATAGCGTGTGCCAAAAAGCTTCTTGTTATGAATCAGTCATATCTGCAACATTGTTGAAAGCCTGGTTTCAACCTCTTTATCACCTGATTGCAAAAACAAATAGTGAAATATAATAGTATAAACACTGAACATTCTTTGACTACTGCATAGTGGATTGATGAAGAATGAGTTGTGTAACTCAGTGACAGATCAACAGAGTCTGAAGAATTTTGAAGGAGTGCCGAGCTATTATTTAGTGAAACCACCAAATGGTTCTTTTTTTGACCAGCTGCCAGAGAGAGAGGCACTTTGAGCAGGATAGACTTTCTTATCAAATGGCCTATTGTTAAAAGGAAAGTGGAAATTAGAGGTTGAAATTTCACTTACTTTAACCATGGTTTAAATGCAATTTGTTACTGCTTATTACTGACTACAGCCTTGAAGCATACCTAGTTAAAGGATGTCTGCTGAACAGCCTTCCCAGTCCATGCCTTTTAAATAAGTTACCTGGGAGGTTTTGAAATGTTGCTGTGGGAGAAATGTGGCCCAGGAGAGCCCCTGCCTAACATCTTTCCCAAATCTCTGGTGTAGCCCTTCACCACTGTGCTTTTCAGAGCGAGCAATTGAATGGAAGTTACCTTGTCCTTATATGCCACACACCACACACATCCCAAAGCATGAAAAAAATCGAGTTACTCATTACCAGATGTCTTTTACAGCCTCCTAAAAAGCTGTATAACTCATAGAGAAAAAAACATGTGCAGAGTCCTCATCCAGGGCTTGGTCCAGGATAACTTGGATGATTTCTTCAGCTCCAAGCTGAGGGTCACAGGGTTGACACCCTGCTACTGATCTCCATGGTGGGACAAGAGCGTTGCATATGATTCACAGAGCCGCTTTCAAACAGCCTTTGTACTTTTCCAGTACGGTAATCTGTAACTCATTATGCACCCCCTCTTTGCCCAATCCACACCGGATGTGAGTCTGTGTCAGCTCCCAGCTTGATCACCTTCCTCTTCAGCCCGATCAGTAAAAAACTCCTGCTTGCAGCTTTGGAAATTACTAGTCTATCGCCTGCCTCTAGCCAAGAGGGTGGGCGACACATTCACAGATGTCCCGCATCTGATGGGGTTGAGGCTAGGGACGTAGCTTACATTGGCAGGTATGAGGAAAGACCTGCTGTGGTAAAGCTGGTCGATCCACAGTGCCACAAGTGCTCCTGGCTAACTCCCAGCTCCAGTGGGCCAAGAACACCAGCAGTGTTTGGGGGAAAGCATGGTTGTACTCACTCCGTCACTGACATTTCTTCCTGCTGGCAGGCCATGTCATTTCTTTGGGGACATTTCACGTCATTTTAAAGTGGGGATGAACTGCTTGATGCAATGAGTGTTTCTTGGTGCTTGTCACAGGTCCTAATTCAGGGAGAGGGGAGGGTGGACATTTGTCAGGAGCAGCTTGAGTGTTTCTGATAGACAGGTAGATGCAGCACTGTTTCTCCCTGCTACATGCGTGTGGAAGTAGCAAAGCTGTATTAGCTCCCTCACTAACTCCAGCTCCAAGTTCAGCAAGCAAAGCTGCTCATCATGACAACTAGAGCTGTGACAGGCCAGATCTTCCCTCAGGAACAGCACAGGAAAAAGAATTTGAAGACCTGTGCAAATTCCCCCTGGTTTCATGCTCCATTCTATGGACAGCAATACTCCACATCTTCAACTTCTACTTGATATCTGATTTTATAACATTTCGTCCTAAATTTTCAGAGGTGTTCAACACATTGGGCATATTGATTTTAATGGGAGGTGACTATAGAGCCAATTTTAGACAGTTGTTTAGCTCAGAGTGATGGGGGGAAGTGGTTTTGCAAAGGTAGTCTTGGTGCTAAGAGAGAGTTCAGGCTCAGTGCTCAGATCTGGACTCATAACAGCAAACCCACCTTCAGTCGATGCCAGTGTTCATGCAGGCAAGTGTAACATTCCCGGAGTAGCTCCCAGACCCTCCTTACTAGTTCTGCACTTTTCTTTTTTTGCCTGCACTTTCCAAGGTAGTAAAGCCAGATCATTTACCCTTGGGTTGTAAAGTTCAGCTTTGGCCGTAACGCTGAGAAACCTTTTGTTGGGACTGTGTAGACAACATGCACATCCTTCAGATTCTGGGCTTCGTACTTCAGTGGATAGTAACCATGGATGTTTCCACGGGGATAATATAGATAGATCAATGTACGTAACTGTCACCCATTCTGAAAAAAAAATAATATATTGGAGGTGTTTTTGCTAGAAGCCAGCTGAGATCATTGTAAAGATTTTGCAATAGAGCCTGAGGAGTTTCCTGTACCATAATCTAAGAGAACTTCCCTGCACAGGGACTAAATGTTCAGCTGTGTTCATTTGTCATTCTTCCTGGAGTTTTACATGCCATTCTATCTTCCAGTTAAAAATCAGTAGTACAGCTCATGACTTTGAGAGTGTGGGCCATGGATGACCTGTTTGTGAAGATACCTGCTTGTCTCCCCAAGACGTAATGTATTCAAATCCTCTGTTAGCCTCTTTTCATCGTTTTGTTCAACAGACAAGTAATGAAGTAGGAGCATGCCATGAATGCTATTGTGTTTGGCGATGTATGAGACTGTGCCTTGTTCTTTCATCTTCTTGGCCAAACTGGGACAATGTGTAACTGGGTGTTATGCCATATTTATTCTTCTGTGCACAGAAGAAAAGGTTGCATTAACTCTTTTGTGCTGGTAAAATTCTTGTGGATAAATAAAAGTGATGTAAACCTTTGAAGTTAATAATTACAATAAGCCATACAAGTCCTAGGCACATCACAGGCATTGCTTTTGCATGTTGTATGGTCTAAAGGACAATAGTTTTGCTCAAATGTGGTGGTTTCCCTCTGAGGATTATCTTCTCTATTTCAAAGAAAGCTATCTATCATTATGACATGCTCCAGAGTAGGAGCCCTAACCACGCAGCACCAGAATCATCATCAGGTTAGAGTATGTGGCAGATCAAGACTTAGAAGTCTCAAAAGAGTCTTCAGAAAGGCACCCGTTTTTACTGTAAATATCATGGGTTAATTGGGCCTTGTGATGTCAGTGTGCACTAATGTGAAATTGTTTAGCTTCGCTGCGAGTGAGCCCGTTTCGCTGACCTCCAGCTTAGGACTATGGTAAATGTCATGAGCTGCAGTGAGCTGTTCAGGCCTTCTGCAGTGATCTGCTTAGACCTTGAAGCAGCTGACACATAGGTACACCCAAATAGCAAGTTTATAACAAATATGCTTGATCAGAAGTGAAAAGATGAATCATCATCTCTGAAATATAGGACGATCGCCAGCAAATTTTAAAGTTTTCTCTGCAGAGTGAATGAACTTGGAACACAACTTCCTAAAAGTGATGAATCAGTTTTGATGATTGATACAAGGCTCCAGTTTTTCTGAAGGTTTTCAAAGGCTTCTGAAATGTTTCTAAAATATTCCAATAATCGGGGTTGTACAATATTAAAAATCCTGCCAAGCTGTCTAATTAACTCCAGCCATAGTTGCTTCTCAAAACCGAAATTGACTACTTGGTTTGACATATTGTGAGCCCTCTTACACAGGTGGATAATTCAAGCTCCGCAAGGAGTTTTGGTCACCTAGTTTCTCAGTTCAGTGGATCTGCAATTGAATCATTTCCTCTTAATGGGTGACTTGACTAAGTGGTTTGAAAGTAATTAGCAAACCCAGTGGATCTGATATTGAAGTGTATGATCAGCATCTTATCAGGAACTACTTATTTCCTGTGGGAAACTGCGGTCGACTTCTCAACAAATTCAGAAGTCAACTTGTTGCTCCTTCTTCTAAGGAAGCTAATCAAGGAATGGTTGTGCCTTCCCAGGCATGTTCTGACTTGTGATGAAGTGATCCCAGCTGATTTTAAAGGCATTTTCAGAAAGTCTATTCTTTATTAGTATTGGGTGTTTTATTTGTTCACTTTCGAGAAAGCAGTAATTGACTTCTTAGAGATGCTGACTATTTTTTATCCACTAATACATTTTAATCTTGGTGCACAGCTATTAATGGGATATGCTTCTACTCCAGAGCAATTCAGATTGATTTTGTTTCTACTTCAGAAATATATTACAGTAGACCCACAGTATATAAAAGTGCTCAGTGTGTTGAGATGAACTAGCCTCACGGTATATGCAGCTCCTAATGGGAGCTCAGTACATTTAGAGAAGAAGTGGTGATTGATTGCCTGTTGCTCGGTCTAATTGATATGGCACTGAGTTAGTCAGAAGCTCTCAGCTCCATCAAAGTCACACATGACATTGCTCCAGTGCCTCTCAATATTGACTGGGTAGTTCATGATAAAAGCAGCATGTTTTGGAGGAGATTTCCAGAGCTGAGTGAATCTTTCTTCAGCATCAGTTACATTCTTTCCAGAAAAACTTCCTGCTTGGAGTAGCCTTACTCCTCCGCTGGAAATTTTTTAAAAGGATGTTCTCAGGTCTGTTTATTTTTTATGGGCTTGGATGCGGTCACTGAGATCCTGTGAGATCAGAAGAATGGAATGAAAGTGGCCACAGATGACACTTGAGCTATTTCCACAGCTGGATGCACACCAGCCAGAGTAGGCGGTCCTCTGCAGATGAATTAGTTCGTTGAAGTACATGATACAAAACATCTGTTACAATGAGAACAAACAAAAACAATGTGCCTTTGAAGACTGCGATTTGTTGGGAGCTGCTTGCAAGGGTGCTGAATGAGGCAGTTGTCAGCAAGGAAACATTTTCAGGCTTGCCCTTGTGTGAACTAAAGCAAAACTACAACAGTAAAAATATCTAAATTCGATCAAGCAAAAGACCTGCTTTTCCTGAGTGTTGTTACTCTGATTCCTGATACAGCAATGGGGAGGCAGAGAGCCCTTCTGTACCAAATGGTTTTTATACCCTAAACCACTTTTAATACAATGGTATAATTCCAGCTGAGTGGCTGTAAAAACTTAGAAGCTACATTGGTACAATAACTGTTATTCTGTCAGTCGTTCCCCGCACTGCTTTATTACCAGCTGTCTTGAAGTGCAATAGACGTTTTTCATTGTCACTGCCACCTGATGACAAATAAAACCTTCAAAATGGCTTTTTTTGAGGAGTAGCTCACAGCTCCTAGCCAGAAGTAGACCTTTCACGTCACCTTAATGAGCAGAAGCGATCCAAATGGTCCCACCCCATTTTACTCTTAGGAGGCAGTTACTTTTGGCTGCCTTTGATTTTTTCCTTGCAGTTGAGCTGATGAAGTAGGAATACTAGATATTTCTGGAGTAAACAAACACACTGTGTGTATAAAGACTGAAGACAGATCACTCAAAGCCAGGTGTTTATTGCTTATTACAGGGCAGTGTTCTTCTTGTAGACAGTTTAAAGAAAATGCAATATTCCTAATGCAGTATTTTAGCCACAGTGAGTATGAATTAGATGCGGGTATATACCAAAACACTAGTTCCTCTAGCTTATTTTTTTCCCCTAAAGCAAGGGTGCTAACTAGGATGCAGATTTGCTAGATGAGAACCATATCCTCTATGCGTAACGGGAAAGTACTGCACTACCAAAGCGTGCTCCCAAAGAGAGTTTTATGCCCAGCTTGCCTGAGCACATAAGGTGGAGAATAGTAGTAGAAGAAATTAATACAAGTTTATCCTTTTGATCAAGTGGTAGGGATATGTGATTTTGGACCTGGAAAGCCTCTAGTTCTTCCCCTGATGATGGCATGCTGTGTCTGCACAAGGCAGCTAATTTTTTTTTTTTAAGGCTCAGCAACTGAAACAGGAGCTCCCATGGGTCTTAGATGAGCCATTGAGAGAGGACACCTTTCCTGGCTTTGCATCTGTGATCCAGTGGTGGATGTCAGAAGCAGCAAGAAGTTGCTGAGGAAAGGAAGTTAAACAAGATTCTTGTTTTGTTCACTTGATTCTAGTTTGTGCTTTTCTGATGAGCAGGGTGTCTGATTGTATATGTAGTCATACTTTATTTTAGCTGTACAAGACAATTATGTTAATCTTACTTTTATTTCCTGATATTCTTTGATCTCATACACATCAAAGATGTAAAATTTTAGTCTTGTTGTTAATTAGCTAGAAAGCAAATATGTTGTCTGTCGGTACAGAGGATACAAAGCACAAGAAATTGTCCTGGGGGAGTCTAGATTCTAGTCTAATTTTTTTTTTTTTCCTCCTCATCAGATTTTTATTTCCCTTTCATCAGTTGCCTCAGCCATTAAATAAATGTGCTGGAAGTAAACTTTGCCATTGTGAAATTCATTCAGCTTTTTAAACCACCTAGTCACTCAGTATGGATCCTCAATTGAGGAAAAGCAGTATGGTACATCAAACAAAAAATGTACATCAATGTTTCCCAAACCTGCAACAGCCCCTTGCGGTCTGCATTGACAAAGGTTTCACGCTTGCTTGCTGTTAGTTTTAAGCAGACCGGGGCTAATGCTGTGCACAGCTCTGATTTGATTCACCCATTATAGTCCAAAGGCTTTGATTCCTAACTTGTGATTAGTGCTCTGGTCAAGAACAGCAAATGAGTATATGCTAAATTATTTGGCTCTGCAGTTGCTCTTCAAAGCTGTCTTTCTGGAAAGAGAAGGCACACAGGGATTATTATACAATTTCTGCGGCGAAACTCTGCATTAGTACTTTATGCCTACAGCTGGTGGATTTATACATTGCAATTTATTCTGGGGATTGACCCCTCCCCCCACTTTTGTTCATGAATTGCAAAGAGATCATTATCTTCATAAATTTGTTTACTGTCCAAAACTTTCGTATGAATAATTTATGGCAACATTTCAGCTGAAGGATTGTTCTCAGTGCGCATAACAAGTATTTATTAGATGGTTTCATACTGGAAGTTGTTATTAGACTTGCTGCCTTCCTGTTCCCAGGTTGGTTATCCTTATCTTTATTAATTACTTCAGCTTCTAGACAAGATGACTGTCTTACCATAAAATAAGATTTTTTCTTTCTTGATTGAACAAATCTGCAGGCAACCATGGACTGCCTGTATGGCGAGTACTGCAGAAAATAAAATTAAGAGGAAACTTAAAATGGAGTAATTGCAAAAAACTGTATCGCTGAATTACAGTCTGAATCTGAAAATCATCTCTGCTTGGGATAATTAATTAATGAAAGTCTGTCTGTGGTATAAAAATCTACTGGATACCTGCATAGTGCTGTACAGTTTGCCTTCTCCCTCTGAGATTTAAAACAATGTGAAATTTTGGTAGCATTCAAGTCGGTGACAAAACTCTAATTGATTTCAGAGGGGCCAGGATTTCAGGCCAAATTTTTCATGTTGGCCAAATGAAGGTCTGTATGTCACTGTGATTGTTGGATTATGGAGGTTTTAACCATTGAAACTGCAAATGGCCTCTGCTAAAAATTTGTCCTCATCTAGTTCCAATGTTAACCTTCAGGCTTGCACATTTCTGCATTGGTTCCCTGCATTTATAATCACTTGCAGTGACACAGGGCTGAAACAAGACCAAACAGGGTCTTTCATGATACTGCAGTTCCTCGACAGTAGAAACAGTACAAGAAAATACCACAAAAAATACTACCAGAAAACCATTTCATGTATTTTCAGTCCCACAAATGGAATTTCTGTGCACCGGGAAAAGCCGCTGCAGAACAGAAATATGGCTGCCAAGAGGCTGGTCTCCACTGGAGTTTATCAGAACATCTGCTGTTAGTTATGTTGTGTCTTTTGATGTCAAAGACAAAACAAGGGTTTGTTTGGTTTGGGGAGGAAGAGGGTTCACATGGAACGAAGATTCACAAGCATGCAGTGCACAGAGTCCAGCCCTCCAGTCCCTGTCACTCTGGAATTAATTAGAGTGCGCTTTTTTCTCTCCACACAGCACTCAAGAAAAGATGGGAGTATTACCCATTTGCCTATCATCTCGTCCCTATTTATCTTCCTTTGGATGTTTCTTGTTTCCTTTTCCTCTGAGGCTACCCTTTGCCTCTGGCTAGGACTGACAAGACTATTACATACATAGTACTCTGTGAATAATAAAATTTGGCTTTGTGGGCAGAATCAAATAATAACTCTAAAACTTGTCTTGAAGTGAAAATGTGCAGAGGGAGAGGGTAGTGACATGGAAAAAGTTGTGAAAATGTTGTTATGACTCCACTCCAGGAGAGAACATAGGGAGTGGGGAGAGGGTGAGAAGAATAACAAAGACAAAATATCTGTAGTCTTTCTGTTTTCATTTCCTGGTCGTTGAACTAATTTTAAGGGGTTTTTTTTTCCCCTTCAAATTTAGATAAATTCCAAAATGACATGTCATTTTGAAATATGGTGGAAACGTTGCATTATGACAGCTCCAATTTTTTCATTCTTTTGGTCACAATTATATGCCAAGTGTGACCTGAATTCACAGCATTTTTTATTTTCCCTCAAAGTCTTTCTTTCCAAAGAATTTACTGTTCATCTCAGCAATATGTGTTTTACCGTCCAACTGCCCTTTTTCTCTCTAGCTTATACTGTGATTTATTCCTCCAAAGCCTGGAGATCATCTTACCTTCATGTAAAAGACATCTCCCTGAACTTATGGCAGACTTGGCTGTCTGATCTGTGCTTCCCAGAAGGCTAATTGTCCACTTTGAGTCAAAGACTCACTCTGGAATTTTCACCACAGTAGTGGGTCACCAGCTTATTCTTCTCTGGCAAGCAAAGCAAGGTGTTCTACATTGCCTGAGACATTTTCTCAGCAGCATTTGATAGTAGGCAATTTCTAGTGAGCTGCTTCGTAGCCCGAAGAATTGACATTTGTTGGGTAAATGTAGGAGTTCAGTTTAGAAAAAGACCTTGACAATTCTTGAATTGCTCTTTCTTGGCTCATCCTTCAGAGGACCTCTGAAGTTGATGTTGATCGCAATGGTAGTTTGATTTCTAGATGCCAGAGAAAATAAAACAGAATGTAAAGATTTTTTTCCAGAGAAAACTGAGCACCTCTGCAATATCCAAATAGCTGAACAGTATTCAGGATAGCAGCCCAGAGAAACATCTTTGCCTTCCTCCTAAAGTTCTTCAAAGTCACACTGCATTTGGAGGATCCAAAGCCATCAAGGAGTAAAGAACTTCTTCAACACGTCAGAATCTGACTTCTGTGCTTTCACATGGGCCGGTATACAGTGACTGGTAGGAAATGGTGGTGCACCAAAAAGCCATAATAAATCAAAGCCTTTTATAGAGATTACTGCAGCATGTATGGATAAATGTGAACCAGGCTTACCTCATTTATTCCAACAAATCCACTCACATTAGAAAACTGAAGTGGCAAAGTTGGATGCGATTTGTCCACGTTGCTTTGGCTGCTTTTTGGCTACATTGGTTTATGACAAAAGGCTGCACTCAAGCAGGCAGCCTGATGCTGAGAAATGCAGACCTCTCTGCATTCATCTGCTTATGCAAAAAATGACTACTGCTTTGGGGTAGGTTGAAATGGATCATAATTTGATGCAAATAGAAAGAGGTCATTATCTATCAGCATAGAAGGGGTAATAATAAAGTATTTGGTCATTCTAGCCATTACTGTAACTGGTGAGCTGAAAAGGTACTTTGTCGTCTGCTTTCAGCCTTCCTTCAACCAGTATCACCAGAATTACTCTGAAACTGGTACTGTGATGGGATGGATGTGGTTCATTCACTAGTGTGGAAAATGGAGTCTTCTAGGATCATTCTGCAGTGGTTAACAACTTTTTTGATAGAGTGCCCTGAAAAGACCTGGTAGCGATAGGCTGGTGATGAACACCCTCTGTGGTCTGGGCAGCATGCGGGGCAGTGACTATGCAAGTCTCTCCTCTCCCTTCTGTGCCATCAGTGTTCTTCATCTGTGAGCTAACATGTGGGATGCAGTTGTGGGGATGAGTCCCCCCCACCTTTCACAATCCTTGGGAAGGTTGTTGGACACCGCTAGTTGTGGTAAGGTATTTTTGTGATGAGAGTTTCTCTGTGTGTTTCTCTGATGCCTGGACATAACTGAACAGCTGTAGCTTGATAATGACTTTCAGTCCCAGCAATGACCGAACTCGGTGACCCAGCATTGAGACTCCCTATTATATTACCAGTCCTCTGAGCTACTCTGTTCCCCCCATGTACTTTCAACATATTCAACATGTTACAGCTGTGCTTCCTGCTATACAATAGTTAAGGGGGCTGCCAGCATTTCCAGTATGAACTCATATTTTAAGGATAATAACTCAGCTGTAAAAATGTGCTTCAGGCGGAAACTTTATAAAGAAGACCTCAGCCCAAGAGTGACTTTATCTGGACCAAAAAAAGAGGAGAAAATCTGTCAAGTTACTCATTCTTAATCAGTACAGATATAATAAAAAATAACTAAGTATTCCTTGCTGGACCAGCTATGTACTTTTTCTTCTCTTTAATAGCCAAAATCTACACCTTTTAGAATTTTTCATGTCTCTGTTTTAGACTAGCTGGACCACTTGCACGGTGAAGTTGTACTCACAAGGGTCAGTTTTAAAGTGCTTTTCCTCAATAATTTCATCTTCTTTTAAAATGCAGTAAAGTGTGGGGCAAAATACACTTAAGTTTCCCATTTTCTATTATTTACTTAAATCTGCTCAGCATGAATCAAGAGGTAAAATGTTTCCTTTTCTTGATTAATTTGGACTGAGGTGTGTGATCGAAACCACCTGTTCTTTTCAGGCCTGCAGTGGTGATGATGAAGTCTGGACTCTCCTGGACTTGTGAAGGTTCAGGTGTACATCCAAACCCATCCCAGAACTCTGATGACAGACCAGCTCCTGAGTCCTCTATATATCACAGTTTGTAAAGCATTCAGAGGTCTTTAGTACAAAGGAGGCTTATAAACGTCAAACATTTATTGTATTACAGGAAGTACCTTAAAGCAAACGAGAACTTAAAATATCACATTTTGAGTTATAAAATGTGTTCATCCTCTATGGACTCCTATTTTCTGACTGTTGACACAAAACTGAGGGCTTGAGTTTGATTTCATTTATATCAGTTGTACCTCATGGATTTAAACGTGGTTGCCTTTGAATTACCTGCTCAGTGTGCTTGTTGCCATCAGCTTTACTGGCTTCTTTTGGTCTCATATGGCAAGGACAGAATTTTTAGCTAAAGACATTTTTGCAGCCCCAGTTTCTCCAGATTGCGCCTATCTTCCTGCTTCTTCAAAACAATGGGAAACTGCACAGGTGTCACTGAGGGCAGCATCCAAGTGTGCAGAGTTAACCAAATGCGGCAAAAGCCACATGTTGATGGCAAATGGCTTGTACAGAGTTGATTCCAAGCAGGAATTGGTCTGGTTAGCGTCAGAAAAACCATAGTTAAAAGTTTCTAAAGGCACAAGTGAGGCATAGGCTCACACTTTTAATGACGGAATACGAGGTAAGAAGGCACTACTGAAAATTTGTGCTTGGTTTTGAGGTCTGTCACAAAGCTGGCACTGCCAGTTGGGCATCTGTAACGAGTTAAAGGACAAGTTCTGATACAGAATGAGGAGGATTTCACCCATAGCCTCCCCTGAGGAGCCATGAGTCCACACAACTACTGTGAGGTGAGATCTGGGGCAGGGTGTTTAGGCTTCAAAAACTTATGGCTTTAAATGAAAGGAAATAGTTTATGAGAGAAAGGGCTTTGTTTAGCATAACAGATTACAAATCTAACAGAACATTCCAGAGATACAGATTTCTGTATTTGTCCTCTCTAATAAGGAGATATTTCTAGATTTCACAATCAGAATGAACCCCTGTATTCTACAACTGAATTGATACATAACACTAATGATTCTTTAATGCAGGATTTTCTCCATCTGTCAACTTCAAATCTAAAATCTATTGTTGCACAGAAGCACATCTTGAGAAAAACATCCTTGCCCGCTCAGGGTTTCATTCCCAGCCTCTTCTATCTGTCTTTCCTAATAGGTAGGATAGTAAGGATTCCTGAGAAAATTATGTGGATATTACTGCCTCTCACCAGCCTTACAGAACTTAAAATTATTTAAATTCAGAAAACGGGATGGGGAGGGAAAGGATATAATTTTATCACATCCCATATCTTTAACCTTTGTTTGTGACAGAACTGCACAAAAAGTTTAGACATAGGCAGCAGATGAAAGTGCTCCACAGTGTGCTCTCATGGAGGATGTATGTTGGGTTTGTAGTTGAATTCAAAAGCACTGCAGCAATATCAGATGCAATATTTCTTCCCATCTTCAGTTATGTAGCAGACCCTGAATCAGCGTAGCTCTGAGAGTGAAGCTTAGATTGGGCCTGACGTAGGAGTTGACTCTGATCTGCTCAAGAGTTCTTTGGCCACCATGCAGTCCATAAGCATCTGTATAAAGCATTCCCATCTATCCTGGTTCTGGCCAGGCCAGAGTCAACCTCCCCAAGCAGCCAGCACAGGTGAGCTGAGTTAGCCCAGGCTGTTTTCCACACCACCTGACATCACTGCCCCATAAAAGGGGCTGGTTGGGGAGGGGCAGGGGCTGGGTGCCTCTAGGACAGTCTGAGTGTGGCTGCAGCATCAGGTCAATCAGTCCTTGCGTTGGTCAGCACTCTGTAATTGTCAGGTAGGTAAGGTACTCCGTGTTATCACCAGGTGTGAGTGTAATTGGCTGTTATTGTTCTACGTTCAAGGTGATTTTGTGAGTAAAATTCTCCTTACCCCAACACATGAAGGCTCAGTCTGTTTCTCCCCTGCCCGGGAGTAAGTGAGTGGCATGTGGTGCTCGGCCACAGGTTGGGGCTGAACCACCACACCATCACCAGTAAATTCTGCCTATCTGGTCCTGGACTTGTAGGGACACATCCTGACATCTACCTATCCCTTTACCATTCTTCTACTTGTCCTCTCAAGGATTAGGGATCTCACAGAGGAGCACTCTACTGCCTGCTACCCTGGCACCTCAGTGTGTCTCCTTGGTGCTTCGCACAGTGCTACCACCTCACTTTTCTGAAAGCTGGAGATATTACAGATATTTCCATCTAAGACTGGTTGTGATTAGATCCTCTTAGTGCTGTGGAGGTAATGCCATGCACAGCCATGCCATTTTCCTCTGGCTGCAGTTGTGTAGGATGTCATTTTGTCATCTTGCCTCTGTTGGATACATAGGGTTATATTACCTGCCTGCTTTTCTCTCTTTTTTTTTTTTTTTTTCTCTTGCTGGTAGCCAGTTCCTCTGCATTTCTGTCTCCCAGTGTCAGTGTTTATCTTTCTAATGAGTGAATCTTTTCTTCCAGCACAGTCGCTAGATTGCAGCTCACACAGCACGAGTACCTCCTGGTTTCAGGCAGGAAATGAAACGTAGCACATCTGTTGCAGATCACAGCTGCTGTCCTGTCACTGGCCATTGTACTGTCAAGGCTAGAAGTGCACTTAGAAGAAATGTCACAGACATTTCCTTCCCAAACCCAGTTAGCCACACTCTGTGCCTGGCAAATGACCTATGTACTAAATCTCGCCAGAAAAGCAGAGATCAACAGCAGAGTGTCTCAGACATTTGGTCTGATCAAATGTCTGTTGTCGTGACTTCATGGAGACACACAGACAGACAGAAGTGAGACATACAGGCTCACTTTGTCCAGAAGGCTTGAGACCCAGGGATAGCCAAGGTCCTACCACATTTAGCACTCCATATGTGCTCTTATGCCACCAACCTTCTCTTCTCCTCCACATCCAAGCACAAGCTCTGAAGGCAAGCCTTTCTGTTAGGTTTATTTCTTGTAGTCTGGACATTTCCCCAAGTAAAATAAAATAAGTGTTTTCAACCAGTAACAGAAGCTCTTACTCAGACTTTATTAAATGCTGCTCATAAATAAGAATTTTAAAAACCTGTCACTGTTGCTTTTAGTTACTTTTGTCACAATAAATCCTGGACTGAGAGTTTCAAAGATAAAAAAAAAAAAAAAAAATCCATGTTGAAAAAACAAGAGTGGCTTAGTGTATGTAATAGAAATGGCAATATTGTTTGTCTTCCCATATGCAATTATAAGTGTGTATATATGTATGTGTATATATATATATGTAAGGTCAGGTTCTTGACAATGCAAAGATGCCATTCTTTTTGAAAGCTTCATTTGAACACATTAAGGAAGAGAGGTGAGAACTTGGGCTAAACACTGGTGCTGACTCATATTTTTAATTGTGCTGTTTAATAATTTCCATTTTGCACTTTGTTAGAACTAGGATGTGCCATCAAGTTGATTTTCACGCCTAGTTATAGGCATGAAGACAGGCAATAGAGCAGAACTGTTTGGAGAGGAAATACTGCTTGGATTTGACTTTAATAGATGAAACTCCATTCTCATGCTAAGAAAAACTTGTCCGCAGAAAAGAGACTGGATGTCTGGGCCCAAAGAGTTGTGATGAGTGGAGCTAAATCCAGTTGGAGGATGGTCACACGTGGTTTTCCCAGGGCTCAGTAATATGGCCAGTTCTCATTAATGTCTTTATCAATGGATATCTGGGCAAGGGGATTGAACGCACCTTCAGTCAGTTTGCAAACACCAAGTTGGGTGGGAGTGTTGACCTGCTGGAGAGTAGGAAGGCTCAACAGAGGGATCTGAACAGGTTGGATTGATGGACCAAGGCGAGTTGTATGAGGTTCAACAAGGCTAAGTGTCAGGTCCTGCACTTGGGTCACAACAACTCCTTGCAGCTACAGGCTTGGGGAAGAGTGGCTAGACAGCTGCTCAGCAGAAAAGGACCTAGAGGTGTTGGTCAGCATCCAGCTGACTATGAGCCGGCAGTGTGCCCAGGTGGCCAAGAAGACCAACAGCATCCTGGCTTGTATCAGAAATAGTGTGTTCAGCAGGACACACTAGTCTTATGAGGAGCAGCTGAGGGAACTGGTTTTGTTTGTCTGGAGAAAAGGAGGCTGATAGAAGACCTTGCTCTCTACAACTACCTGAAAGGCAGTTGTAGCCGGGTGGATGTTCATCTCTTCTCCCAAGTAAAGAAGTGATAGGACAGGAGGAAACAGCTTCAGTTTGTGGCAGGCGAGGTTTAGTTTGGATATTAGGAAAAAATTCTTCATTGAAAGGGTTGTCAAGCACTGGAACAGGCTGCCCAGGGAAATTGTTGAGTCACCATCCCTGAAGGTATTTAAAACACATAGGTGTGGCGCTTACGGACATGGTTTAGTTGGATTTGGCAATGTTGGGTTTGTGGTTGGACTTGATGATCTTAAAGGTCTTTTCCAACCAAAATGATTCTATGACTCCCGATTCCCATTTATTCGTATGGCACATAAGCCACTGGGAGACAGTGAAAGAAGGAATTAGTCCACATCAGAAAATACCTTTAAGACTGTTGGTAAGCCCCAGCAAAACTACACCCATTTATTCAGGCACATAGTACCAGTGGTTTTTATTTTATTCCTGGGGCAAGTTAGAGAAGAGTATGAAAACTACTGTTTCTCTCACAGTCTAGAGTGAGCACATGGGCTTACGGTCCAGCCTGTGCTGGACCCATGTGTAGCCAGTAAGGATAAAGATATAGCATGGGGCTGTCAAACTGCTGCAGAGTCCTCGTAGCAATTCAAGTATATTTTCCCTTCATTAATATCATCCTTTTGCTCAATGGCCTTTCTCTTGAGATCTTATTTTGGGCAGAAAGATTTAAGTCACCATGAACAAGTCACTTTAGGCACTGAGTGACATGGGCAACTTTGTTTGCAACAGAAATGATATCTCTTTCTTTTCATTAAGTCCTTTTAGATCAACAGACAGCTGCATGATATGAAACTTACTGTTTTTTCAACTCTGGTAGGAGCATAAACTACTGACATAATACCACAGCAGTGCTCCCTGATGTAATACGTTTATTAACCAGTGCAAATATAGTTGCAGGTATCACTTTCTTTGTGCGCACAGTTACTGATATAAAACTCTATATTGCATCAACTGTGTTTTCTTTATCTCTTGATGTTTCCATTTCTGTATGCTTTGAATCTGCATTTATATGTGTAGGCTAGTATCTGTATGTTATCAAATACTGTATTTTAAACTGGAGGCAGGACGTATAGTTAAAGGCAAGAAGGACAACAGGAAAGAAGCCATCAAAAACCTCAGCCGTTGTAGGAAAGGTGATGCATACATAACAGTCACCTCTGTTCTTTATTTACCACACTATGTTTGGATTCTTAATCCTTTAAGACCAGTTACTTCTGGGTAATAACTCTCTTGGACCTCTGACATATACTTTCAGCTATGGAAAGAAGTTCACAAACATACAAAACGAAAGTGAGAAAGGGAAAGCAAATGTGTCCATTGCTCCAAGGAGACTCAACTAAGGTATGAAGGTGACATCAGATAAGAATTTAAATTTATGCCCAAGATCAGAAGCTGTGGTTTAGTACTTGCCACAAGTACAGAATTCAGAGGTGGTAACGGTCAGTATCAAGGTTTGCCCATCCTATAGTTCAAGCTGCTTTAATTTAGTGCAAGGTTTGGGCTTCCTGCTCACTTTACCCTGTTCTCAGCAAGCTTTTTAATTCAATGATGTAATCAAATGAAACAGAACCAAATCCTGACACTTGCAGGATATACATTATTAACTGATGTTTGCTGATCTTCCTCACCATACTCAAATCATGATTTAATCTCTGATCAGCTACTAAATGCCAAGGCAGTTGGCAATTTTTCATTGAGAAAGGGGAAAAAATATATAAGAAAGGTTTTCTTTTTATGGAATATCAAGTATCCCCAGCAGAGTTGATGACTGAGGGCAGAGAGGATTCCACAGCTATCTTTTAGTCTTCCTACTGTAGTCATGAAAGGGTGACCACTTAATAGCCAGTTCAGAGCTCTTCACGATGCTCACTGCTCTGAAAAGAGGACCCTATTTTTTCAGCTGGCTGAAAGAGACAGCTCAAGGAGATGAGACAAGGCAATCTAGACAGAACAGTAGACCAATACGACTGTCATTTATTCAGTATGCAGAGAGAGTACATTTATCTTCAAAAAAGTATGCATGTTGGGGTTTTTTCATATTAATTCTTGATAGACATGTCTGGTCTGATAAGTATAAGCAAAGTCATCCTTTCATTCAGTTTAATAAAACCTCAAGAAACAACATGTTCTCGATAACATAAAGACATTCACTTGGTAGTATGGTAATAACTTTTCAGATGGAATGACCTGGTGTTTATGTAACTGCACAATGCATCTGTAAACAAATTTGAAGAGTAAGTTTGCTGCTGTAATGTTTATTTGCTTTACATTGGCTGGTATTTCCAAAGTAGAATTTGTAAGTATGCTTAATTTGTTAAAACTTCATAAATAAAGAAAAGCGAACTGTAAAACAATCAGATGCTTACTGTAAGCTTTAAAAATTATTTATTCAGCTGGTATTTGTGCCTTAAGTCCAATATCAGTATTAGAACACTGGAATAAGCCAGAAGCCTCTAATACAGTTCATTGTTCTATAAAGCTGGGACTAACTAATCCTTCCTCCCACTGGCCCCCAAGTGTATCCCTCAACTAGTGAACTGTTTCTAAAGCCCCCTAATACACTTTTTATTGCTGTTGTCACTTTCCCACCCTTCAAGGCACATAGGGTGACATGGATAATGCACCAACATAAACTTTATTCCTGCTGATGCCTTTTGGTATTGGCAAGTACTTAGAGATAGTTTACTTAATATAATAAACAGGCTGTCTTTAGTGTCCTTCCTGGGATCTTGGTTTGTACCATACAGTGGTTGCAGTTGATAGACTTCTTTCTTTGCAAGTGATAGACTAGAAAATATTCTGAAATAAGTATATGAAAGGTATGTTCATAGAACTTAGAACATTTTAAAACAGCAAAGTCTTTCAAATAAAGTGAAGAGGAATTCAAGTCTATATGTCAATTAACTTATGTTTGGCTTTATTGCAGTGCTGCAAAAATCATGCATTTTCTTCTGTATCATTAGTTCTTTACCATTTTCCCTCTTAATCTTCATTTCTTTTAAAGCATTGGCAGAATTGTGTGACAAGTCATATGCCAAAGGTGTCTTGCCAAATATAAAAGCCATTATAGTAACTAGTTTCTTGCAGGAATTATAAAAAAAATTAATCATACTGAGGCAACGGGGCAGACCTAAGTAATTGGCAAGCCAACTACTTGTTTTGGCAAAGACAGTGGCAAAAACCTCATCATAATTTCTTCTACAGGTTTTTTCAACTAAGCTGGGCCATCAGTAGTATTGTGCCATGCTAAGACATCTCTCTGTACAGTTTATAAACTCAGTAAAATTAGACATCCAAACAAGATGAAAAGTATGTTTGCTGTAACGTTTGCCAGTCGCCAAGTGGATGTTTGTCAGCAAACACCTATTATAGGCTGAAAAGAATCAAATTACTTTTAATATGATGGTAACATCTGATGCAAGACGTTGTTGTCTTCTACAGCTAAATAAGTTGAATATGAATGGACTTGACAGCATGTATTATGAAACACATTATGGTCTGGAGACTGGGTGTCGCCCTAACAACCAGACGATACTTCCTTAATTAAGTATAATTTTTTCCCTACGTGATCACAAGAGGATTCTGCAAACTCTGGTGAATTAATGGTCTGGCAAATGCATGTAATTCTCTGCTCTAGGTAACTGTCGACTTCAAACACGTTAAGCTGTCTCAGGAAAGCTGTAAATACTTGATTTGTTTTCCCAACTTCTTTTCCTAACATATTAAGCGGTGTATGTTTAGAGACTAGAATATATGCCTTTTCTATTTAAAAAGAATGTTTACTGTCTATGAGTAATTTATTTGTCCTTGATATATTTTATCTCTGGTCCATAATTTTTTTGAATAGTTTATTTGCAAAAACTGTCTTGCTACTGAAAGACATTTGCTATCAGATTTTTCCACTGTGTGTCTGGCACTTGGGTTCACTACACTAAATCATAAGACTTCCTTCAATTCTGCACCTTCTTCATTTCCACGTCCCTGAATTTATACACAGGAATAGCTATCAGTCTGTCACATCTGTAATCACAGCAGGTTCCTCCAACCATACCTTTGCAATAAACATCTTTGCAAAGAAAGCTAGGTATTTTAAGGCTTTGAGACATCCTAAATTCATTGCAGCCTCTACTGCCGGCAGTGTGGGGCTGCATGAAGCTGTGGTGCCTGTGTGACTTTCTGCTTACCTCATAACACATCACAAGTGGGAGCTCACCTTGTCTGTCACCTTGTCTTGCCCTGAGGCAATTGTCCATCTCTAAACCAAAGGAGGAAACTGCTAATAGAGGAAACTGAGAACTACCGGCTAACAAATTTAGTTTCAGCTCTTATGGTTTGGTACAGTAAAAATGCTCAGGTTTGGTATGGATAATTCTGAACTTAAAGATGTTTCATAGCACAACCAGAATGTGCAGGTGGATGTTCAAGCCCCAAGACCCTGTTTGGTTCCTCTAGAGTACAGACTCTGGTATCTCAGGCCACTGGTTTTGAACATAGAGTAAGAACGTCATTTTCCTTGGGCACAGTGCTACTTCAGGCTCTGGCACTAAATCTACTATACAGAGTGCCAAAAGGGCTGGAGGAGTATATGCCCCACGGATTTGCTCTGACTCTTTCCATAAAAAGGTAGACATTTTTCAGCATAAAGAGAGGAGCAGCATGAAAGAGAAGATTATCATGTAAGGAAGAAAGAAGGACTTCTTGAATGAAATGTTAACCCTACCATGTTAGAAGAAGTTTTGTAGTGAAAGTTTGTGACTATCTTGATTTGTAAGGACCTATGGCAACAAAGGAGAAGGTTGACATTCTAGCAATTCATTAGAATGAATTAATCTATGGGATAATCTATGTATCTCTGTGAACCAGTACAAATTAATACAGGCAAGAAAGAGGCAGTGATGTTCACAAGCGTTGCAGGTTTGATAATTGCACACTGATGAGATTATTTTGTAAGCATTGGTTTGGAATCAGGACAGATATTCTGCGGAGGCTAGTTTCTGTCATTTACCAAATTTCTCTAGGGACTCTTGGCAGTGCATGAAACATAATCCACTATGTGACATAAAACAAGGAGGTATGTAACTCATATGCTGAGGGGATTACTTAGGACTGACTAAGCTAAGCCTGCCTCCTCTTTACCATTGCATGCAAGTAATGAGTTTGGAGAGACTGCAGAATCTATGCTTCTCAGATAGAATATGCATAGACAAGATACTGCTGAAAGGCGAGAAAAGATTGAGTTGGTACTTCCCCTGCATTTTTTATTTTGGTTGGTGGGGTTTTTTATTTGCAACTTTTGCTTCTAATCAGATTCTTGGCAATGTGGTTGTATAGCTCGACCTAAGTGAGAGACAGACACTTCAGAACAGGTGTGCTGTGGTTTTTGGAACTAGTTTATTTCCATTTCCTGTTAATAGGTGGATTTTGTCAGTAATCTCAATGGAAAAAATGTCAGTTCTGTGGGGTTTTTTAAAATATATTCACCCACATTTTCCACACTTTGTAGCAGATGTATTGTTGTGATTGTTTATGCAAATTTATAACGTGTGCACACAAACATACTTATGCACAAAGCCAGAGCTGCTATTGTTTCATATGAAGAAATAGCTGGAAATACCTCCTTATTTTACTGTCTCTTAGAAAAAGAGCAGTCCACTCTGTTTCTGACTGACTCTCTCTAACCAGCATGGGAAAAAGCATTTTACACCATAGAACTGAAGGGAAACAACACTTCACTAAGGCATGAGGTTACCAACATGTGACCTTGGGGAGTGGGAGAGCAAAAATCCAAGAAATATGAATGACAAAGAAGCTTTCTTCAAAGCTCCTCTAGCATGTTGTTTGTTTCGCTTGTGTTCAAAGTTTTTTTCTTGCTTTAGTTCATATGCTGATTGTTATTGATGCCTTTGTTTTTCACACGGAGGCTTTTAAACACTGTGTATGTGTTTTAAATGGGCGTTGCTACCAAACTCACTGTCAATAGCTGGTCTTAGTTAATCAGCTATAAAATGTCATGAGTAAGGGTTCTTAATTGAGACTGGAAAAATCCAAGATAATTACCATAATAGTTTGAAGATCTCAGAGACTGAAGGTTTTAGAAGTCAGAGAAAATTGGGGACATATGTGTTCTGTCTGTAAGATTGTTCTATATAGGATATGGAAAAATAGAAATGACAGGCGTTTTGCAATGTACAGTAGCATTCATCATAGAAAGAACATATGCATTTGTTTGTCAGAAGCAATGAAGTAAAAAATGACACTTAATTGGAACTGACATAAAATGGCCTCATTAGTAGTACAAATAATATATGTGTGTAGCTTGGTTGTCAATAGGAACAAAACATATTCCCTCTGACAGATATATTAGTCTCTTTTAAAATTCATGTCAAGTTTTCAGCCAGGTTCACTCATTTAGGCAATGCTGCTTTTTTTTTTTCCCTGTAATGTAATGTGAAATATTGAGTGTAAATGTGTAAATGATGTGTGTTTATAGGGTGCTGTGATAACACCAACAATGGACCACACTATGTCAATGCAGCCAGCAAGCATGATGGGCCCTCTGACCCAACAGATGAACCACCTTTCCTTGGGCACAACAGGAACGGTAAGATCATAGATTATACTATTTATTTTCTATATTGCAAAACATTTATTGCTTACTGAGTTTTTAAAGGTGATTTATCACACTTGGGTTTGAACCTTTTTGTACTTTAATAGTACTGTGGTTTACTTTGCATTCTATCCATGCCCAGAGATGTCTGGCCCTTTCTGGGCAAACATATCAAAGGGTTTTTCGTCATGACCCAAACATGATATGCTACAGAAATCATACCCTCACATTTCTGTGTCACATGCAAACATGCATCTACAGATATGTTTCTAAAACCTTCCTGAGGTCAGCATGAGGTATTGCAGAGGAGTAAAGTAGTAGGTCAACAAAGCTTGCTCTTTACTTAGCAGGAATTATCCATACAAATTCTCATGTAAATAAGGAAGTACTTCTCTATAAGTTTGGGTTTTTTTAATCAGAAATTGTTTGCTGGTCAATCTGGAAAGTTTCATACCACTGGGAAATTGGAGTTCTGGTTTTGTATTAGGATCCATTACTCATGTCTGACCCATAGCAGCCAGCCATACCTAGTTTACTCCAGGCTCAGAAATGTGATTTTGGGTCAAGGTCAGCTGTATTTCCATTACATTATATTTAAGCATACATATTTCAACAATTATTTTCTCTTTAAGATGTCTAAGTCAGAGTCAATTAACTCTCCCAGTGTCAGAGATCAGCAAAAAATACTCAATAAAGGTTATTAAAACTCTCTGAAATGTTCCTAAAATACAACAGCCTAGACACAATATATGGTGGTTTGATATGTGAAAGTGCACGATTCATGTCCATGTATATTTTTACAAAAATGCAAACATAAACATTATGCTTAAGTGTCTTTATCATGCATATGCTTTGCATAATAATTACATGAAAGGTCTATTATGCATTTACAAATTTCTTCTTCCTATTTCACCACTATACTACTTGAAACTAATCTACAGGAATACATTTTTCCAACTTTGGGGTTTTGTTTTCAAATTGAATAACATGCTGATTAAAATAGCATCCTTGTAAGTTATTTAGCTCACTATATTGAGCTTTCTCTTCCTTTTCCTCCTCTGTTTTCTTCCTCTTCTTTTTTATTATCTGTTGAGTTGAATTGTAACTCTTGTGTCTTCTCCCACTTAAACAAAAACCAAACAACTCTATTGAGATCTGAGACATCTGTATTTATTTCTGAGGAAAATTGAATATGATGGTTCATTGTTTATTCTTGTTGTTTTAAATGTTTCATTCCACAACTCAAAGAAGTAGGAATTACAGCTCAAAGTTAATATCAGGAGTTTTCCTCTCTGAAGAGATGAAATTGAAGGAAATATTAGGACTAGTGAGAATTTCTACATGTGTGTTTAAAAATTAAGACAAGGAAATGGAAAACCAGTTCTGGTTGTGCTGCTGGGCAGCTCCTCTGAATTTCTCCTTCTCTCTGTCATTTTAATTTCCATGACTCTTGCAGACATTGTCTTCTGTGCTCGTTTCCTCCCAGGCTTAATGCAAACTAGAAAATTCCAAGCTAATGTTCTCTTCTGACTTAAGACCACAATTACGATGCTCATAGTAACAAATCCATAGTAACAAATCCATCTGGGGAGGCAGGGAAAGGACTCTGGACGTCAGTAAGTGATCTAGTGGATGATATTTTACTGCAACTAAAAGTAAAGAAATTTTTTCCTTCCTTTTCCTAGCCCTTTATAGAGTCTTAATCTTTCAAGTGCACAGCAGTCCCTGACAACTTCTTGAAATACATTCAGAGGTATACCATATAGCTTTATTTTTGCTATCTTTAAAACTCCTAACTCATTTACAGAAAACTGAGAGCAACAAAGGTTAAATGATTGATGGGTGTTACAATATCCATAAGCTTTCCATAAATCTCAGGTGACACTCTATTTTATCGCATACAGGCTTTCTCTTTGGTAAAAACACCATCAGCACCATATTCACTTGAAGTCCTCATGCAAGCAGGAGAATCATGGAAGTCATTGGGAATTCCTCCTTTCAGGAATTAAAGGGAGAATTTTAGAATTTGGGCTGCAAGTAGCAGTTTCGTTGGATGTATCCATCTTCACTCGAAATTGAATCTTCCTGCCTGAATCTGTTACAGAAAAAAATATGGGGGAAATGGACAACCTGTTTAGAGATACGATTTATCTAGAGGGATTTTTTTCCTCATTTATTCTGAAGTCTGAATTTCAGTCCAGAAAGAGGAACATTGAGAGCATAAAGCCACGATGAATTGAGCCAAGTTCAAAGCATGCTACTGTGAGTACCTCAGCAGGACTAAGATTTTTGGGAGATAGAAGACATAAAATATACATATCTATTATGAACATATTTTTTAAATTTTATGCTTTTAGTTGTGCAACAGGGTGCCATAAAGAGCCACCAGCCATCTCTCAAAAAAAAAAAACCAGCTGGATTTTTTTAACCAAACAAGCCAAAAAGTCACAAACAATTCTACTCAGTATCAACTGTAACTCTGTCCCAATTTAATTTAAAAGCTTGCAGTGTGCAAAGTTGTTCTTATTAAAAGGCTTTCATATATTCACTTCCTTAGACAAACCATTTTGCTAATTAACAGAACATATTTTTCAGCCCAAACAGACCTCTGTGGTCACTTACGTGAGAGCTGACTTCAAACCCACTTCGAAACTTGCCTGAGTCATAATGAATGCTGGGTTTCTAAAATATTGCTTCAACCAAAATCTATTCTCTAGTAAGTAAGCTAGGGGAATAGCATGAAGGCCTTAGCATGCCTCATATCTTGCGGGAATTACACTGCCTTTTCATACTCTCTGAAAGATTAAAATCCTCTGTCCAGGCTAGAGCTCTTCTGGAGGGTAGACCCTTCACTCTTTAGCCCTCCGCTGAGTTGGTTTACCTGAGTAAGAGCACCTCAACACCAAAAATTGGATTTGAGTTCTGACCTCTCAGCCTTGAAGCACATGCTAAACCCTACAGGAATCTGGGGGGCAGCTGGGCTCCATTCCTGCCTGCACTTGATTATATAGTCACCAGGCTGCCCAGGGGAGTGGGGGGGGGGGCACTTGTAGCTAAGTACTGGCAGGGCTTCTCCTTTCCAGCTGGGAGCATCCGATTCCACAGTCAAAGGAGAGCTGTTTTCCTGCAGCCCCACTCACAGCCAGCTGCCTTCCCCTTGTGCTATGGGAAGCCCTCAGTTACTGGCCACAAAAAAGCACAGAGAGTTTTGTTTAGGAAACCGTTTGCAATAACAAGGAGTTTTCTTTCTCTCCAAAACCCATAAAGAATGTGTATCTAGATTAATTTTCTTTTCTTTTTCATATATGTTATCTATTAACAAATTCTCTGCATAAAATCAGACATCTCTGCTTAATCAGGAGGATGCACTAAGGCTATCAAGATGCCAGGCCAAGTGAAAAGCTGCAAATCCATTTTTACTTGATTTCACTGCCCACCTCATGAAAACATACAGCTACAGCAAATACTTCAGTTCAAGGGATGGTAATAGGGCACAGGGGGAAGAGAGGAAGTAGTGGTCTGCAGTCTGTGGCAACTTCAACCTATGTTCCTGTGCTGTGAGAGAGTTTTGTACAGGATTTGCAACTCCCGGTTACTGTTCTTTGTGCGTCATCCTCCAAGAATGCAATTCCTTTCTGCTTTAAAGAAAATCAAATTGATTTCCACCAGTGAAAATACAGTTTACATTACTGATGAATTGGGAGGCAAGTGTGCTGCTCTGATCATATCCCCAGATTTGCCTGAAATCTGGCGGTAAGCACAGAGTCTGCCAGAGGGGCAGTTTCTCCCTTATATATTTGTATTTTTTATAACTACCTCTTCACTCAAAAGGAGCAGAAAGCCCTTACCTGGGTGAGCTGGTTGTGGGCAAATATGTAAAGAAAACCAAAGCTTAAATTATCTCAAGATTGCAGAAAAAAAGGCGATAGCTCTGAATATTCTGACTAAAGCTGAGGACCCAGCCTCAGCTCCTACAATTGTATTTAAACACAATTTTGTTTCCAGGAGGCTTGATGTAATGACAGAAAACCAGTCTTAACCTTGAAATTTTGTTTTCTAGTTTCTAATTATTTATTACAGTATGTCTTGCTTTTCCTATATAATACTTAGCTACAATTAGCTCTGCTATTAAAAAAGGTACCACAAAGGGAGAACAGAGTGAGTCTGTATGGGTAGCTTTGAAAGAGTAGCATTAGTATGTGTTTAATAATGTATGGAGTCTGGAATTGTTCCATCATCATCCTGTCATTCAAAATGTTTCCGATACAGCCATTGATCTGACATCTGTTTCGTGGTTTAATAAAGTTGTGATTGATGGCCTGAGTGGATATAATACAAAACCCTTTAGAAATATAAAAACTGAGCAGTCTGATCACTGCTTTCAGTCCCTGTTGCTCAGCTCCCTTCTACTGCAACACTTTCACATTTGGCCATCAGCAGCAATAATCCACTTCTTGAGTGGGAAGAAGATTCGCTCTATTCTTTCTCCTCTGCTGCTCATTCTTGAAGGAAATTTTCTGCTCCACACTTTTCTCAGTCCAGGTTTCACTCCCCTCCCTGCTGTTAGCATCCATTACAGATACCACTTGGGTTCCAGTTTCATCCAGCAGATTGAGACAGCCTTTGTTAGTCCTCGTTGGCAGAAGGGTTATTCCAGCTTTTTTTCCCCTCTTGTGGAACTGCCTAACCGCAGGCTTGTTTCATCTTAAACCTCTGAGGCCCACACCAATGGCAGAGTGGTTAGAAGCCAGGTTTTTTACTAAAACTGCTAGCTCATCTGTGCTGCTTAATTGTTCTTCACGCTTGCACACAGCTCGCTCAGCTTTCACTTTCTCATTTCGAAACATAATAGGCAACTTACCAAATAAGCTCTCGATTGCACTTTTTAAACAACAACAAAAAAATAGTTGTTTAATTGTTCCAGAAACCTGTGTATTAAAAATACAGTCAGGTAGAAGAACTGCATTGGTGTAATGTGGGATTCTGTTGAAACTGCAAACCACCCCAACTCAGCTTTCTTGGTTTATATATCACGAGCAATCTCTCAATGGAATAACAGGCTTGTTATGCGGGTACATCAGTCTTATCTCTCACTTTGTTAGTTCTTTTTGTTGCCAGAAGAGCTTGATGATATCTCCAGAACCCTTCAATGGAACAACAAGCTTGTTATAAGTTTTTTATCTTTTATTTCCTTTGGATACTCCATGGTCACCAGTGGTTTAAAATGTCGCCTGAAGGCCTCAGCAGAATTACTGCTTTGTTAGATAGGGCTGGGGTTTTTTCGGTTTAATCTGCAATTCTATTTGCACATACTACAGATACATGGAGCTGAAACATCATCACATTTCCCTGATGTTCAGATCCTTGTTACAAAAAGCACACTGTTATTCTAATTGTATGTCCCAGGGTCCCTGGAGAGCTACAGGAGCAAAGTTTTTTTGCAGTCTTGTGCCTTTCACATTATCAGGTGTTAATCTTGAAGCTCTTTTATTTTATTTATTGACCACTTCAGTTACTATTTGTGTGGAAAATATAGGACAGAACCCATTCCAAATGAAATGAGCATAGTTCAGGCTGAAACTAAGATCATCCTTGTCCTTTTACTCAGCCAAGGTCCAGGGCAAATGTAAGTGATTAACAGCATTGAACTGTCTGGGGCAGGAGATCCACTTAAGGAGAAATTATTCTGGTTGGAAAGGAGAACAACAGCATAAGTTCTGTCAAGACTTATAAAAACCAAATAACTCTTGCACCCTCCTTCACAAACAGTCTCTTGAAAGGCAGCTCCAATTTGCCTGATACATAATTTGAGATAAAAAAGGGGCCACTCACTGCAGCTGAGAAACACCAAATTCCAAGCAGTCAATGAGGAACAAATAACTTTTTGATGAAGCACTTAATCAATTTGCAGAAGTCGCTGCCACTAAATATTATTGAGACAAATAGGTTAGCAGTCTTGAAAAACAGATTCAACATTTCTATAAGTAGACATTTGCAGGTGCAACAACAGAGCAGAAAATTCTTCATTTGACAGGGTAGGCCAAGCACCTGATTTTTTCCTTTTTGGACCATTTTGAAGTCCCACAGTCTCTTGTAAGATTTGGGCTGATTAGCCCTTGTATAAAGGAGGCTCTTCTTTCTAATCAGCTCTTTCACCATAGGTTCTGCAGTCAACATCTGATCATAGCTGTGGCTAGATGGTATTTCTGAGTGAACAGTGTTTATAAAATCCCATTTTTGCCAGTGTTCCCCCTTCTCTTCTGAACACAGCTTTACTTTCCTACCATTTGTTGGTAGTGGCTGGCCGTTTACCTTTATGTGCAAGTGTGCCTACCTTTAAAGTCACTGCTTGCCATAGGCAGAGAAGAAGAATGTAAAAGGAGAATAAACATGGATAGAGGGAATTCCATTTTCAGCTCAAGCAGCCCTTCACATGAACCCAGCACATCAGTAGCTTTTATTTTGTGTTAAATTCTACCTTCACACGACACTTCCACAAGCAAATAGGTGCTTTTGTTGAGGACTCTGTGCCTCTCTTTGAGGTATCAGCTACTGATTCAAACCAACATTAGCCCAGATTCCCTTTCAGAGAAGGACTGGAACTCCCTGATTATGGTGATAGAAAGTTAAATCAGCACAAAGCCACAGTGATGGATCAGCAAAACAAAAAGTACCAGCCAGAAGAGCCATAACTAATATAACTTCATTTTCACCATCAGACAAATGTCATGCATGTAATTAATTTGCAGCTGACTTCACGTATCTGTGAGCTAGAATGTTTAGAGGCTTGTTTCTCATATATTTTCCTACATATAGCTGCTGCAGTTCTATTTTGTAATGTCTGGAAGTGCCAGCTTGTGATACTTTGAAGGACAATGGGAATGTGCTTCAAAGCCACCTCTTCCAAAGCATGTTTCTTATTTAGTGATAGCCATGCACTGCATATAAAATGAACTTTTTTATTTTGCCATAGTGAATAAAAACCAAACCCCATAAAACTTACAGTATCTGGCATATAGTTAGTGGGTCTCCCCCCCCAAAGGCTCACGTTTAATCATGCTCCCATAAATTTTTGTTCATATGTCTGCTAGAGATGAGCCAAGATTTTGAACTTGGTTTGCTACCTGCTAGTAGATCATTCCTCTAAAAACTTTGAATGTTAAGAGGAAAAAAGTATATGTTAGTGCATGTTCATGTGAAATGGTACTGATACCACAAATAATAGGGCAGGTTTTGGGGAGAGAAGGTTTGTTTAGGTTGGTATGGTTTGGCTTTAATGATTTGTATAAGATTTAGCTGAAAAAGGATCTTGATTTAACAGACAGGGAAGTAGGAAAGAGGAACAAATAATAGAATAAAAAGAGCTGAAAATAATTCCAGGTTTGAAACATCCTGCCACACCTACAACTGACAAACTCAATAAAGGGTGGAAAACTAAAGTACTCTACATGTCAGGTCTGTCATCTGTATTTTCTTGATGTGTTTCTCTTTTGTAAATGTGTTTTCCATTTTGTAATCAAGAACCTAACTCCTTGCCTTATTAGAATGAAACTTGTTTTTATTGTCCTGCCTGTGTTTAAAGTACCTGGGTGATTCTGACAGAAATTATGAATCTGATTTTCCTGAGAAGTACTGAATCCAAATCATCAGTAGTGCAGACAAACTCTGTGGGGCCTTAGTAATCCAAGACAAATCTTAGAGAGGTGAGGGGGTTTTTGGCAAACTGCAATCATGTGAAAAGCAAGAAGTGTCTCCATGAGGTGGTGCTTCCACAGCTTTTCTCTGCCAAGAGCTGGGAAAGAGTTCCGTGGTCATGTCTCCACATGCTACAAGTGTGTGTAAGCAGAGCAAGAAGTCCTGAAATCCTTGAAGGGGTTATATACTCAAAGAAAAACCCCAAAAGATCCATTCTATGGAAGAATGACTAGTTTCTTCTAAGCACTGTTGCAGTGCTGAAAGAAAAAGGCATGAAGGTGATAGACAGTGGTAGTTTAGAACAGATTGTAGGTATGGGAAGGGCATCCATGGAAAGGAGGAGGTGGTTTTAGTGGTTCTAACAGTAGAAATAAGAAGCTGTAAGTAAAATAGGGAAAGCGTAACTTGAATATCTTGCAGGAATCAGTAGTATATTAAGAGCTAGACTAGTGTTTGAGATTAATCAGGGTAAGGTCATCATTTCGGACATCTGGAACTCAACTGGGCCAAACACCTTGAAATCCACTGGAGGACTTTCAGGCGTTGACATAAAATCAGAGCAATAGTCTAAGAGCCTTTTTTTTTTTTTCATCTCCAGCCTCTCTTTTTCCTTGCAAAGTAATACTGTTATTTCAGTTCAAAACAAGTAATAATAATTTAATTTTTATTTTCTATTCACTTAAGTACTGAGAATTCAGGAAATTATAGAAACTTGAAAAAATGTTTATTGAGCATGATATGCCAAGACTCAGGCAAGAGATGTACATCAAAATTGCGTTTCATTTTCACTCTTAGAAGTTTACACAGTCAAAAAGTAAACATACGTTGCAAGTGGCCATTCACAGTATGCACTTTGGGACCAAGAGTTATGACTGACTTGTTTCAGCACATGTTGTCTGGGTCAGTAAATATACTGCTTGCTTTTGCCTTTTTTTTTTCCCCCAACAGGATGGGTACCTTTTGATAAGCAAAATGTTTCTGGGAAGCAATTCTTAAATTACATACTCAGTGTTTTCTCATAGAGAAAACTTCACTTCCAGGGGCACTGGGACTCCACAGAAACAGTACTTTATCGATGCTACTGTATTTCTGAAGTGACACTTTGTCACATTATTGAAAAGACATAGAATGAAGTTGTAAGTGGGTTTAGTTAGAACAATGTTGGGCAAAGCCTTGGCGCTGCAGATGCTCACCAAATAATATTCCATTGAAGTTCACTGCCTTTTCCCACAGTGTATCCCACTGAGGTTCCATACACACTGCATTTCACAGTTAATCCACATGGCTTATCAGATAGTTGGCAAGCTGGTAGCCCAAAGGTTTAAACTTCCTCTAAGCAAATTGCCAGTGCTTTTGTAGTATCTTTCTTATTTTCAACCAGAGAGAGCAACCTGTTCAGGGTTCACTCATTTGTGAAGCAAGGCTAACTGAAGGAGCTAAAGGTAGAGTCTTCATACACCATGTAAGACACTGGGATCCTGTATATATGTAGTAATTTCAGGCTGAAGTTCTCCAAAAAGGGTGAGCTTTGTTCCAGTGATTTACAATTCCATAGGGAGCTGCTGATGGCAATAACCTCTGTGCCCTCTGATGGTATTTTATTATTTGTGAGTTATGGCCTATTCTGTGTCGGTGCTACAGCGCTGTAGAATCCTCTTGCTCCTAAAAGACTCAATTTGGGAGGAGAGTTCTGCTATAACTAATATTTACTATGAAACAGCTCAGTCAGCACATTTTGTTAAACTGTAACAAGGGGTTTGAGAGCAGCTGGATGGAGTGAATTTGGGAGTTTGCTGAATTGAGTTGTTTTTTCTAGCAAGGTAAATGAACTGTTGAACACGGCAGATTTCTCCTGTGTGGCAGATGAGAGCTGCACCGTGTTGGGGTGGGTCCAGGGAGCAATCATATCTCAAAGAGGCACATCCTTTTCCAGTCCCGTGGAGAATGCTCTATCCTCTGGGATTTGTTCTGGCTTTTGAATGTGATAGGCACACCTGTATGCTTCTAATTTTGCCTCTTTTATTTTACTAGTTTTTATATAGCAACAGCCAGTTTCTTAAGAAGTTAGAATCTGAGTGTCCAAATTACTGCCCGTTCACCAGCCTCGTTTCCCTATTTTCCTGCACGACGATGTTTCTCTTTGGGGTTTCCCTCAAATCAGTACAAAGTTCCTGTGATGCAAACTTATTTCACTGATGCAAAAACTTCATCCTGTTTGTCTTCTCTGGCCTACCAAGCAGTGTTTTACACAGGATTTGCAGCATGGACCAAAGATGGAACAGTTTCCAAACTTTTTTTTCTTTTTTCCCAACCACTGAGGCACCTGACTAGTCCCTTCCTCCCACACTATTTATCCCTTCCTCCCACAATATTTACCCTGATTCTGCTCTGCTGCCAGCCCTTCCCACCTAAACCACCTGCACCGGGCTAAAGTGTGGGTTCTGGTTGTTCTTTTTTCAATGATCATTTTTAATAGTGCTTATTGGAGTGATAAAAATGTAATAATGAGGTAAAGTGAGTATTTGGCTATCATGGTATTCCCATGGATGGTCTTGCCTGGTCTATCCAGAGTCCAAATTGGTGCTCAGAGTATTAGTAGCCAAAGGTAATTTTCTAGCAAAATCTATTTTCCTGCCTTTCTTTTAACATGCAGGTGCTCCTAACTAGCTATTAGTAGGGCTGATTTCCTGTGAAGATAACAGACTTTTCTCAAACACATTAGTTTTCTGGTAGTAAATGGCTGCTTCAGCAAGGTGGGCATAATTTGATTCATTGTCTTTTATTTTAATTGAGACTTTCTGCTTTGGTGTAAGAAAAAGGATATCTTAATGTACACTTTCTAGAAGATTCATTGCATTACACGGTTTATTAGCAAGTACAAAATAATACAAGTAGCAAAACCTTCAAGTTTCCTTGCTCTGCTATGGGAAGTAGGGAAATAGTAGAAACAAATTCCATTCAGTGTATGGATATTGGTTGAATAAGGAGGTTTCCTTATTTTATTTGTATAGCTTCAGCCTGAAGTATTGAGAACAGAAGACCACTGCTCTTCCCAAAATTTCTGTCCTTTGTTTAAAACTGAACATAATACAGTTGAAAATCAGAAAATGATCAATGGAAAAATTTAAAGTAATTAATCTGCAACTGAAGGCAAAGGAAAGAATTATACATTTCAAGGTTTAAAAATCCACTTTTCATGAATTTTTGTATAAATGTCACAAGCAGCATTTTATTTGCTTGTTTCAAAATAGGGCTTAAGCAGCATGGCCTCATCTTGAGCTTATTTTTACTATTAGGATTTCAACTTTATTGCATGTGCTATTGGATATGTGTTCCAAGGAATAGTAATCTATGATTGCAATTACAAGTCTGGCACGGAAGTGTAAAGGATTAGTGTCTCTGGACTGTAATTATTCCATAGAGACCTTTGTAGGCAGAGTTAGGCCCGTTGCAAGCTAAGAAATTGCAGCACTTAGTGTTAGTTTGAAGCACGTCTTTAGTTTATCTAGCTGTGGAGCTTCTGTGGAAATACTTTAACTCCATCGGTATGTATCATGCAGATTTTTGCCAAACACTTACTTTTTTTTGTTTGTTTTCCAAAGTAGGAGTGATACAGGAGGCAAGCTATAGCATTTGGTATTCCTCTCAAGCATAACAAGACTGCAGGCTTTTGATAGATATCCTGAGGTAGAAGACAGCTGACAAATAACAACAGCAGCACCTATAATGCATCTTGTATTCTCAAAGTGCTTTACCTTACAGCCCTGCTTAAATAAATAAGCAAATTAATGCAAGACCTTTGATTTCCTTTGAGGAAAATTAACTCCTTACAGTGTAGTCTTTCTTATAGCATGGCAGTAGCTCCTATTCCTCGCTCCAAACCCAGGGATGGCTCATCTTTACCACTAACATAAGCAGGACAGTTGAGACAAAGCCCAGATTCTTGGTGTGATGGACTGCCGTAAACTCTTCCATTCATGGCAACTCAACCAATTGGTCCTTTCTTCACAGTAAGAAAAGAGTAGATTTTACCAGTTCCAGTTAGATTCAGCTTTACTCCTTATCCGTTCCGTGTGCCTAGCATTGAAATTTATTTGCTTCTCACCAAATAATCTGTAATAATCTGTCTGCTATAATAATAATGAAAAAGATTATAAACGAGAAGTTTGTAGTCAACTCAGTGTCCTAAATTCCTGTGCCAAAATACATCATGAATGTCAAATACATTTTAACATTTAGATTTCCTTGAGTTCAGTAGCGATATGGACAGCTGTGTCTTGGTGGTTGTATTTAATGGTTTTAGTTTCACTCTGTTTTCATCTTCACACTCTGTGTAGTCTTTCTCATGATCCTTCACAACAAGCAAAAAGTTCCAGTCCTAAGGCTAGGATGACAGTTAAGCAGATGCTGTTTCAGTTCACAATTACAATTCCTTTAAGGCTATTAGGGCATATTACGGCTGGAGAGGCTGGCAGACCACCCTATATCCACCCCCCCCTCACTTCTCCCATCCTAGGATTAAATTCGTTGTCCCTGACATCAGCTACTAAGTGAGAGGAATCTGCAAACACCCTTATTCAGCTTCAGGAATAGCCGGTTTTACACTTTCTAAATGTTAACTCTGCTAATTTGTATTTTAGGAGCAAGGCTTGGGAGTTCAGTACAACACTGGTATGTCAGCAGTGATCCCTCTTTGTAAGGTGAATCATGCAAAGTCCAATGGTTTTAAAGGTGTTGATAAAAATTTATTTGATGGAAAAATGGCCACTTTTTCATCTCTGTCATATTCTTGGACAAGAAAATCTGTCGTGCAGTTAGGACTTTCTCCATTGCAAATATTTTGCAGAGCACTTAATCTTTTTTCCTTTTAGTGTAAAAGGAAAGCAGAAAGGGAACATTTTGCTGATCCATGAGCACCAGCACAAAGTGAAGATGTCTGAGCTTTCCAGTCAGTCCCTTTGCCAAAGCCAGAAATGCATGAAAGAACCTGAAAGGACAACCTAGCCTAGACATAGATACTCTGCACGATCCTCCTGAGAACAAGTCTCTGACTGGGCTGTGGCATTTAGAAGAGGCCAGGCTCTTTTCTCCTGTCCTGATAACTTGCCTGGGCAGGCTGGGGTGTACTTGTGCAGCATTTGCTCCTTTTCGCATGAGTGGAGCAGTGGGATCAGAAAAGTTCACTGAAAAGCTCCTGTTAGGGCCTGTGTAGAGGTTTTTTTTAAATACACACATTTAAGGAAAGCTAAAGATGATTGAATTTCAGTTTCATGGCTGCAAATGGGCTTTCTCAGCTGTGATTCTTATTTTATTTCAACACTGTAAGTGGCATCTGTGCCTTGTCACCAGTGACATTTAAGAGAATATATTCTCTTAGCATTGCCTTCTGATGAAACGAAGGGTCAAAGATGTTTCTCAAATTCACAGTCCCAGTCTTTCTTGTGATTCTTCTTTTAAAGAGAATGGGAGAAAGTGTTATAGCCTTTTCTTCCATTCCTGGGTGGATCTATCTGAAGCATTCCCAAGTACCTGCAAAGAAACAGTGGTGTCCCATAGAGGAAAGCCAGATACCCTAACACAGTTCTGGGAGAGTGCACGAGACTCTCTCTCCTGCTGACCTTACCACATGTTAGAATTTTGCTGTCATTGACAGTAATATTTCCTTAATCTGTCACGTGGAGTTCCATTTGAGAGGATGTTGTGTTAGAAATTTTGTCAGTTTTAATACTCAGCAGCGATTAATAATATTCTGTGAAATTAATATATTATTTTAAAATATGTCTACAGCTCTGACTGTGTTATGACACATTTGGTAGATCTTGTTCTCTCTTAAAACACCCATCTTCAACCTCTATTCATTTTATTTGTCATTTGGTGTACATATCTTGTAGCATTTTCAAGCTGTAACTATGCAGTCTTTGAAAAAGAAAAAAATGTCTATAAACTTTGCATTTCAACCAGGTCTAATTCTATGCAATCAGGATTAAACATGTAGAAACTGCATAGTGAAACATCTCAATATTCCAGGTATCCTTGTGCAAATTCACAAATTTAGCAGTGCTGTGGGATTTTTCCCTCCCTTGATCTCCATTACGATGAATAGCTCACTGGTCTCCATTTCCTTTCTTTCCATTGAAATTGCTTTTAAACACCACTGCAAAATGTTCCTAAAATCCAGGCGTAGTTGGGATTTTTCCCTTTTTCCTTTCCCCTATTCCCAACCTTGCCTTTCCTTATCTTGAAGTTGCCCTTGTGCCAAGATATACCCATGTTTTAGAGCTGGGTGCATTCTCATTCCCTCAGTCTGCTCCCATCCCAGGAGGTACAGTAATGCTTGTGAGGGGCACAGTAATACATTGTCTGGATGAGAGCTGACAGTGCTCTGAGAAATATGACAGTACCTCTGCCCTTGATCAGGCTTCCCATTTGAAAGTTTTCATTTTGGTAATTACATCCTTCCCAGATAGTAGCCATAGTCATTGATCATACTAATATCATTATAACTGATTCCCGTAAGTCACCTTTTAAAGACACTTTCTTTGGTTTCTTTCCCCCCTATATCTTCTTCCTCTGCAGTCACAGGATAAGACTTTTTCTGTCTACCCTTCATCTGATTGATTAGAAATGCCACATACTTCCTTTACGTATGGCCTGGTAATATACACATCACATTTCTTCCCTCGGGATCTTAATCAGAACAAGTAATGGCCTTTAGCTTTTCTCATTAGCAAAATGGAAAAGCACCATACCCAATCCATTAGAAGTACAGCATTGTAATATGAGCTTATAGAAGAATGGCTGCATGCCAGCGGACATGGAGTGAGTTTACCTTAAAGGGTTTTCCACCAAAAAAAAGCAAAAAGAAGTCACCCTTTCTGTCTGGCAAGCAAATGTTTTGAGCCATAACTTATCACACCTGTCTGTCAGGCATTTTGCTGCTTAAGTGCTGTTTGGACAGCTCTGTCTTATAAAGAGCATTCTTAAGGAGGAAATATGGGTGTTTGTACATGTATTAATGTCTTCCCCAATGTCGATTCCTTTCCTGGATTATCCTCCTCATATTCCATCTCTTACCAGAATAGGAGGTAAGAGAGGAAGTTGGGAAGGTTTTGTTATGCTTTGCTTTGCTTTTAATTGTTCACAGAATCTGCTAACCTGAAAAAAGGTAACAAAAGCAACCTTTATGGCATACTCGTCTATCACGCGTTTACCTGAGACTGCTGCTATGCTTTTTTTAGCCCTGTCTAAAACTATTTACAATCAGTACACCCAGAGTAAGGACAAGACTGATTAAGAGGGTTTTTTCCCCCCACTGAAGGGAATTGCTTTTCACTTGACCGGGATTTTATTAGTCCTAAAAAACGCTAAAATTCATACACTGGTATTTGTGCTTCCACTATCCAGAACTGAAAGAGGGTGTTAAAGAACAAATCCATAGCAATTGGTAATTGTATATAATTTGAATGTATATAGGCTTAGCCTGTCTCCTTTGGAAAGCCTGGAGTACAAAGAACAGCCTCGGAATGCTGCAGTTCTGCCAGCGCTAAAACACATCTGTTTTACTGGCCCCTTCAAGCATTGCTAATGTGATTGCTGGGAAAATAAGCGATTGCTGGGAAAATAAGTACTAAGCTTAAACATAAATCTATATTAAATAATGTCTTTTGGTGAATGGGTGCTTGCACCCACCTTTTTTTTTTTTTAATATACCTTGAGTTTCCTAGGTTTTAAGTTGCTCACCTGTACAAAGAGAGATTCAGAGCTCAAACATCAAGTTAGCATTCTTGGCTGCTTCACTTATTGTTTGTCATCTGTGATGATCAGGCTTTCCTAAGAAAATAAAACATCCCAGTAGAAGGGAGAGAAAATAGTACAGTGGACGAGCATCAAAGACCTGCAATAGTCAAAAATGGAAGACATTCTAAAGGGACATTCTTTAGGACAGTTTAGGAGTGGAATTAGTTGTTATGTGACAAAACATGAAGGGATGACTGGGTTGGGTTTTTTTTTAATTCAACATTTTTTTTCATTCTCTCATTTTTTATTTTGCTGGGTTGGTTTTGGTTTTACTTTTTGGTATCTTTTCTTTTCCCCTCTCTCCTCTCCTCTTCTTGTCATTTGGATAAAACAATAACAAACTGGGAGACATTCTGTGTCATTTTTACCACAAAGTTTAGGAGTTCAGCACTGTAAGTAAGAATTTACATGGTAGACAAGCTCATGACATGGTGATATAGTTCAGTCCACTTAACCAGCATCATGCTAAAAGGCAAGGTTTCTCCTTGGTTATGCATCCTTGGAGCTGATGCATCTCAGAGATCCTCCCGCAGCTGATACTTAGTGGTTCAGTCACTCTCTATCAGTAGAACATTTACATTAATTTTAAGGGGATCTTTATCCCAAGAGAATTTTTGTTTGTGGAAAGTGAGGGAGAAAAAAAGCCCTCACAAAAATACCACCTCCTTCAGACCTGGAATGATCTTGTAAAGAAAGAATTTAACAGACAAATTTATATGCTAAGGAGAAGCAATATCTTGTACTACATTATTTTAAAACATAGTGCTTTATGTGTATTGAAGTTGCCACCAGCCATTGAAGGTTATTATTCTCTATTATCACCACCCTTCTCAGATAGGAATATGGTGACCCTTTTACCCAATTTACAGATAGAAGAGCTGTCTAAAGCAATATCCATGGTTTCCTGCTTGTGGGAAATTCATATTAAGAACTTTAGTTTAATTCTGATCCATCTTTTAAAAACTCTAAACAAACCAGAAAGAATCTCCCATGAGCCAGAAACTCCAAAAGAAAACAGTGGTTCATGGTGTTTCCAATACAAAATATACTCCGCAAGGTCCTGACAGCTGCCAACCATTTTAACATGCCTCTTGGTTGCTGTCCTGCTCCATGTCAGCTTTTAGGCAGCAGCTGCAAAGCATTCCCAGGATTTCATGTTCCAGAGCAGCCCCACCATGTCCGATGCTTTGGGCAGGCTTCCAGATCTCCTAATGAGTCGGCTTCCAGGTCTGTTTACTGAGGACAAGATTAGTCCTGGGACCCAAGTTGGAAAACCCTAGGAATGTTGCTTTGAGCAGGCAGCTTGGTGGGATTGTCTTGAAAGAAAAGCAGGGCACCAGCTTGAAGACTGAACCGGGACTGCTGGTTCCCTGGTGTGCAGGAAGAGGCAAGGTTGTCCTAGAGCTTCACTCGACGCAGATGGAAACTGGGGTCTTGGGGCTTGAAGACTCCCAACTCAACCATCCCAACTTCTTGTTGAGCAGCCGAGAAGCCCTGAGTGCGTATTTTACAGGATATTTCGTCACATATGTCTGACAGCAGGCTGACTTTTCTTCTATCCTTGAGCATAAGGTCCCAGCATTTCTCAGAGGGGATTCTTACCCCTGCCTAAGCCCAGATCTTCATCCTAATAGAGGAAGCCCAGCGTTTAAAGCATTCCTTGTGCCACTGTTAGCTTTCAGTGTGAGCCCCAACAGGAACCACAGGCAATGTCTGCGAGATATTTTCTGCTTACTAAATTGGCAAGTTCTTTTCCACCTCTAGATGCAGGGTACTTGGGGACAACTGGGTTTTTTTATGAAGTTTAGGGAAGGTTTCTTCCTTTTTTTTCCTTTTTTTTTAAGCCAGTGATATTCTCCATTACAGTTTACTAAATATTTTGGATTCTCGGGATTTTTTAGACACAGTAGACTGAGCAATAACATGCTTCAGTTGCTCTTATGAACATCCAAGGTATAATTTGGTAGTGTAATGCTATTATCTTAGTACCTTACACTTGCCAGACGTGACCATATTTGCATGCAGGAGGTGATGAAATTCCTTCTTTTTCTAGGATAATTTGAAATACTAATATTCAGGTTACTTTTTGTGTGTTTATGTTGTGGGGTTTTTTGGGTTTTTGTTTGGAGTTGTGAGGGGTTTTTTTAGCTTGTAATTGTCCTTTCATCTGCTTCCTTCTTCGACAGTTGGCTCATGAGCTGTCCACTCTTATGTCTGGTCTGAAAGAACAAATGGAAGGTGTATGTGATTGATGAGCTGCTCTTATTTAACAAGTCTAAATGGTTCTCCTGTTGTTTTAACAACTTCATCCACACAGTACGGACATTTGCACAAAGTAATCTGCTTCTCTTTAGACTCTTCAAATTCACAGAGATTTAATAGCCTCTAGAAGACATATTTACCTCTAGAAAGCAATTATTTGTTCATATAAATGGATATGTTATTAATAATAGCTTAATGTGCTCATGTCTTGGAGTTTCACCGACACATTTATTTATGTATTTATGTTGAAAATATTAAAATCTACAGATCAGTCTTCCTTCATCTTACTAGCTACCATTCATCAGGGACTAATTGAAAGACTTGTATTCAAATGGAACTTCCTAAGAATTTCCAACTGAGGGGGTATGTAGGGATTTTTTATGTCAGAAAAAGCAGTTAGAATTCTGCTGCATCATCCCTTCATTCTTCAGGATACAGGATCTCAAAGAAGAATATAAATCTAACAAAATCTTAGTGATTACCAACCCTGGCTGACCAAGACTGATGCAGTATACCATTCTGTTATGATATAGTCACTACACACTGGTTTTATATAGGGTGCAGCAGACAGGACAGGCTGTAATAAATCATGCACTAACCCATGCTCAGAAACTTGCCCCGGAGATCTCATAAAGTACATTTACACAACAGGTACATAGATGGTATTAGAAAAAACAAAAAACCATCCCTTTTGTAGAGAAATGCATAAGAACTGAAGAATTAAGAACTAAAAGTACAGCAAAACACCAGGCTCTTGGTCTTTGCTTTAAAGACAGGTATTAAAATTGCTGTCTTGCAAATGTATCCATCAGAACCAGGGCATTATTAGAATTATGAAAAAAAGCAGTTTTACATCTTGAGGGTATTATATGTGCATTCATACATAGATAATCAATCTGCATTTCTGTGCTACCTCCATGGATCTCTGCCTACAGTGGAGGCTTTGTCACAAGGAAGACAAGAGTGAAAGTGTCATGGGCCCCTGGGTACATTGGCATGGACAGGGATCATTGGCACTCTGAGGTCAAGTTCCATAGCCATGTATAAACTGATAAGCATAATCTGAACAACTTGTTGCAAAGAAGTGTTCCTATAAGAAGTTTCACTTGCCTTTAATGGAAGATACAATCAAAATGGGAACTTAATTTCCAGATCCTGATGGGTTTTCCTCTTTTCTCCCTTCTCAGACATTGGTGAGTTATCTGAAAGCAGTTTGAGTCTTTCACCCAGTTCCTGTGTAATTCCAGCTTTTAGACTCTAAAAAAGTGGTTAAAACAAATGAGCCAGTTTTTATTTATCTCTTTCTATAGACATTCCTGCAGTGCTGTTTGAGTTAACTGCAGTTTTTACAAACACTGGATTTTGTATGCTAGTGAGAGCATGGTGCGCAGCTGTATGCGGTGATCTGACTGTTCTCACATTTGTTTACTCTACATAGTCTTTATCTGATTAGTCCTGATCGCTCTACTTTAGTAGCAGGCCTGGATTGTAGAAATAAAGAAAAGACCTTTTAGCTGTGGGGGGTTTAAGCTCATCTGTGCTGTCTCTTCTATACCTTTCTATTACTCTGATTTCCGAAGGTAGGGATTTGTGAAGGATGCCTAGAACTCCTGAAGAGAAAAGGAGATTAGTTTGTAAATATAGTTCTTGAAGTTATTATTCTCTCTACCTTCATTTAACTTGCTCATAGAATTAGGTAACATCTCATTAGGAAGGTTGAAAGGGAAGTGATAGCCAGTGTTCCTAAATACATTTGTATTACTGAGCAGCAGGGAAGGAAGGTTCAATCTTGTAAAGATTTCTATTCTCTGCCTGAACAATGAGTGCAGTGGCCCAGTGACGGAATTCTGTTGAATGACAGTGCTATTCTTGATAGGGCTATGGTAATTGTGTGGTAAAATAGCCTTATGTTGTTATATTTTGGGCCAGGCTGATAATTATTAGCAAAAATACTGTAATATATGGAAAAACTCCGTATCTTTTCTTCTCACTTTCATTAATTGGGAAAAACTAAGATTACTAACAGCCATTGAATAATTACAGGATTGAGCTGGAAAATGAGAATGCTTCCAGGCAGAGAAAGATATTTGAAGTTTAAAGTAAAAAATCGTGGCGGCTGGATATTATATTTCATTGAACTGCTACTGGCACTGATGAACTAGATGGTCCTTTTCTCTTCCAGAGTTCCTACATCTCCATGCCAGACTATGGGATTAGAGGACACAGCAAGACAATGTTCTTTTCTATTGGCGAACAGGGTATTTTCAAATGAGAAGGTGGAACCAGGGACAAAAAAGCAGAAGTTTTATTCTGTATTTCATTAAAGTTATAACCACTTCACAATGGTCAAAGAGATATGCAATTTTTGTACTTTTTAAGGAAAGAGATTTGAAAGTGAGAGGGCAGGTTTCCTTCATGGGGAGGAAAAAAAAAAGGATGATAAAAATAAATCCGGCCAACAGTCTCATTTCCTTCAGTTTTCCAGCAATGCAAATGTTTTCACATAATTATGTTAGTGATGCAGTGTCTAGACTTCTCAGATGGTTTAAAAAAAACACAAACAAACCCTGGCATTAATTCTGAGAATCCTAAAAAGCTAAGTCATTATCATTGTGCTATAGCTCATGCAGTGATATGAAACCACAAATAGTCAGTGAAGACCCAGCTCTGGAATCCTTGCTCTTTTAAAACACATGGGTTAGCATTTCCTCACGTAAGATGTCCCATTTAATCTCCCTTCAGCAGGCTGCCATGGTGTCAATGCTTACCAGCGTATGCTACTCCAAGGCTCCAGCAATTTGGCTCTCACTTTGGCTGAAAAGGCTCTGTGCCCTCTTAGGAGCATGGAGGTTGATGAAGTAAGGAAAGCAGTCCTTGATTCTTGCCACAGATATATGTTTATGTAAAACCAAAGCAAAACACCAGAAAGCAGCATTTGCACGTTGATTTTATAACCAAAGCTTTCCTCTTTAATATTTTTTCCTTGCTCGTTGCCCCTTGTCCTTAGTAAGTGTACTAATTCTGAGCAAGTGTTGTTCACGGTTTCAAAATCTACTGCAAACTTACATCCTAGTGTCTCATTTTGTAAATTCTTTCCAATTTTCTTGACATTGGGAAACTTCTTGAGCATTGATCAGGTTAGCAACTGTTGACACTCTAAAATCTCACAGTACTCACAGTGGCCAAGGGAGTTAACATATATTCAGTAGTCACCTTCTAATCACAGCTGTGTTATTTTATAGGTAACTAGGTCTGTAAATAGAATTATACTTTAGGGTGGTTTCTTATGCTTTCTGTTAATGATGACCTTCAGTGTGCTGCCAAAGTCTTCTGGCTGTGTAAATGAAATTGTTCGGTCTTTCAAGAGGCACTCACTCTGTCAGGCACTGTCTTGGTTGAAATTCAGTAAGGAATACCTGGTATAGGAGGTATTTGATATGTATCTCAGCTATTAGGCATTAATCTGGGCCCAAGATAGGCAGCCCAGAGGCTTAATAGGGCAAACGAACAAATGGACGCTACTTTTACCATAGTCTCCATATAAAAGCTCCTGCAAATTCCCTGCAGGTCCCTCAACTCCACCTTTGATGGGTGAAATGTATTATCCTACTCTCCCTCACTCTGCCTGGTGCAGGCAGCTGCCTTCCTCCAGTTCCTTTCTTTGCCATGCCTGCCACCTTTATGGGCTTACTGTTTGCTGCAGGCTTAACAGAAGTCTTAAGCAGTCTTGCTGGAGCCAAGCTGGGATGCCCCACTGTTCAAAGATCTGTAAGAGCTGATGTTGCTCTCTGAATTAAACATGATCCTTCTCACAGGTGTGTTTGGTTCCTTCAGCCCACCTTCTTGTTCATTTGTTACCTCCTTTCATTTAACTCTTTGTAGTCATCCTAGGCAGTATCTGAAAGGAGAGCAGAGGTCTAAGTTGTATATTACTATTCTCTCGTTTTCTAGCTGTATATATTTTTTCACATACTTAAGCAGTTTCATAAAGGTAAAAACAAAAATCCCCTTGGACAAAGTGTGAGTAGAATTGTTAATGTAGCGTATAGGCTAAATTGGTGCCCTGGTAAGTGCAGTCTGAATTAGGCAGTCAGGCATTGTAAAGCATGCATTATAATACTGCATATCCTCAGAGATATGCTGAGAACATGCATTCTGTATACTCTCTGAAGAAAATAATAGTTAACAAACAAATTAAGAACATGGTGCCACCAGCAATGTCTCTTTTTATTTTCTTTCTGTAGTAGAAATTGTCAGCTTTTAAAGGATCAGAGTGCCCAGAAAGCTTCTTTATAACCTCCAGATCCATCATCTGTGCCTGTAGAGTTGCTATACATTTTATTGTCAGAAATAAGTAGTTTCTACTTTTAGACCCACAAAGCCTGTACAGTTGAGGAAGAATGAACAGTTTTCTTCTGCCTTGCACATACTTTGTTGAATGACCGATCACATTACAGCTCAAGAATCTTTAATCCTGTTGGAAACATATGACAAAGAAAGAATGGATTTGGAGTTTTCAGATTCTCTAATTTCAGTGCTTACAATACTAATATTTAGTGGAATTAGCTGGGTACTGCAAGGCTGAGCATGTGAGTCATGTTGTCTCTCTTTCACACGTACATGAGGATAAAGAACTTTTGTGAATGTGGTTCATAGAGAAAATAAGTGATGGTTATCTGACATACCTGTCATCTTTGTTTGCTATCTGCCTACTTCCAAGTTACTTTAGCTTCTTGAGGTAGATGGGAAGCCATATGCTTCACTGTGTGCATCTACAGGAGCTGTAGTCCCCATAGAGCTGCATCCCTACAGAGTCCCTCATCTAAGGGATGCCTTGAGCAGAATCTTCATCCTGGGAAGTCCTAGGCAAGGTAGATAGAAAATGTTAACTTTCCTGCTGAATCTTACAATTCTTTCTGAAGCTTGCTTCCACCTCCCAGCACAGCCTACACTCACTCCAACCCATCCAGAACACATTGTGTTACAAAAGAGCTAGGTCAAGTGTGTAGGCGACCCAGGGAGAGACCCAGTGTGTGCTACTGAAAAGCAATGTTCAGGAAGCTTTCTAAGACCCAGCTGTGAACATTCATGACAGGAAATTTAACTCTTGCATCATCAAAAGCCATTGGTATGAGTACTGACAGTGACATTGTGCCTTTGCAATGTGTAATCTTTAACACATTTTGCAATGTGTAATATTTTTTTCATGAGACCCAGAGAATTAGGATTATGAATTTCAGAAAGAAATGCCTGTGAACTTGATAGAGCTGATGTCAGTAAGCGAAAAATTAGTCTGTCCCCCTCTTTCATTATAATGTTAGCAAACAAACCAAAGCAACTTCTCAGTGCTAGGCTTGCCATGGTGAAAACAGATCCAGCAAGACCAACACTCCTGGATTCGTAATACTGACCAGTCTACTGCTACAGTTGTTAAGCAGCAGTACATCTCTGTAGGATTGAGCTTGACTAACTTTTACCAGGACTAGCATTTTGCCAGAAGAACTATGACTTCATTTATGCCGTTGCTAGAATTATTTTTGCCCACATCATTTGTTTGAATTGTAGAGCTCTAAATTATTTAATTAAAAGATTGATCCACTATTACAGTAGACAAGCAGACTATGTTTTATAGTGAAGAGAAGTCACATTCTTACAGTTCTTCAGGGAGCCTGGCAAGTAACTAAACAGCTTTGGTCTCCAGCACTGTAAATCATGCGCTGCCTGGCTGAATTCAGTTACAATGCATGCAAAGAAATTAAACTGGGAAGCTATGGGGAGGTAGGAATGTCTAGAAGGACCAGGGCAAGCTGAGTTGGCCAGGGCCACTAGTCACACTCAAGTCAACAGAACAATTTCCCTAGAGATTGTGTAGCAGTGAAGAAGCAATGTGGAGTAGTCTGGCAAGTAATATCAGGATCTGCCTCAAGAGGGATAGAGTAACAATAGAGGTAAGAAACTAGTGTGAGCGGTGCTTGCACCCCAACAGTTTCAATTGTTGTGCTACAGAACTCAATGCCAAAGGATTTTGCAAAAACATGGAGTGGTCTGAACTAAAAGGTAGTTGAATACTTTGATATTTGTGTATGAAAACTCGTATCTGTTTGTGTGTAAAGCAAGAGAGTGGCGAACAACTGTATCTTCTAAGACTCTGGGCATTGGTCTTCTGCAGGGTTCAAGAAAGAACTCTGGGGGAGTCTAACTTGAATGAGGCCACTTTATTCTTTAAATTAACACTTTTAATTAAAATCTATATAAATTTGTCCGAGTGAAGCTAGCCTGCGTAGGTATTTAAAACCCTTGTAGGTCTTTGCAGAACCGTAAGAATGAGTGTTTCAGGTTAATGTTAAATATTGACACGTTTAGAACAATGCTACACAGCAGATGTCCTCCCAACATGTGACAGCAACATTGCAAAGCATAATGAATGAAGCGGAAGCAGCTCTGAAACACCCTGCTGTAACATTCTCATTAGCTCCTAATCCGTAAGGGAGGAGAATAGCCCAACTGTACTGAGTACAATAGGGATAGTTGGCCTCATGTCTTTGATGGGTTAGCAGTCATAAAAAAACTATTGAATTTGATTCTCTTTCTGAAGAACAAGGAAAAGGAGCCGCAGAAAACCATGGCTCGATACAGGCACACGGACACTGGGGATACTCCTGTCTCTTCTTTGCTCAAGTTAAGGAAAACACTGAATTTTAGCAACAATATTGTAATGGCTTTCAATGCAGTATGCTACCCATACTGCAAGCATAGCTTCTCTGTCACCTGTGTTCCTCACTGTTCGGATTTTTTCCTATAGAAAAAAATTTCATTTAAGCATATTTGTTTCTTTTATATGAATGAAGACTTTAGAATTTAGCCATGGGATTCTTGAATATGCCATTGCCATTCCCTAAGGCCGTTCTCCAGTGTTGCTGCAGAGTCTGCACCCTGCTTCGCAATTTCATAATGCATGTTTGTGACAGGCATATCAAACCATCCAGTTAGCTTAGAATTGAGGTGAAAGAGTGCTTTAAATGCAAATTTTACTATAAACAGCGGAATAAAATCTTGCAAGCATATCCTAGCTCTGCCAGGAAGCAGAGCTATATTTAACTCGTTTTAAAATTCGTCAAATACATTCTGGGCTGATTCAGATCTTCGGTGTGTCTTTGAAGATAACATGTAGTGGACGTGTCGTAGAGTTAGTTGTGGGACTGAGCACATTCTGAGCTTCTTGTCAGTGAAGAGGTACAGTTAGGACTGGATTGTAGAAAGAAAAGTACATATAGGTCTGACAACTCAATATTGACACTTTATTTGAAGATTTTGGCAATATCTGTTGCATTCAGTTCAGAGCTTTTTAAGAGGTGCTGTATATAAAGAGGTTAGTCTCAAACCAATGGCAAAATTCACATGCAGTCATGAATTTTAAAAAAGGTTGTCTTGTAATGCTTGGGAGAGACGGTATTTTAGAGAAGCTAACACAATTTGTTGTTACAATAATAATTTGCAGAAGTTTCAAAGTACATAGAAAAGATCCCTCAGTACTGAAAATAAGCCATGAGAATTTAGGTAGAGCTTCTGTGTACAAAAGGAGAAACTCCCAGACATACTTTTCCTTTATTTTTTCCTGTCTTAGATTGCACTTCCCTGCAGCTTTGTATCCCTGTAAACTCAGCTCCTGTTATTGATAGGGTCAAACATAGACTCAGATCTGTCACATTTAATGTTTTTTGTAGATGTTATTAGATAAGATCAGTAAGATTCCAAAAGACTGCATAGACCATGTTTGTAACCATAATATATAGGCTGCTATCATGACTCTTGACTATTTCTGGTAAGTTCAAATAGGAGTGTCTAAAATTTAGAAACTATGTGAACAGTTTGAATCTATCAGCAAGATGTGACCTGACTTTGAAGTTCAAGATTACTATTTTTAATAATTAGGTAATTTCTATCATTGCCTAAAATCCATAATGAAAAGAAATAATTGAATATACACTAACCAAAAAAACCCTCCAAACAGGAAATTGAAACAGCTTCTAATATGGTTTTATGCATCTTGATTGTGGTTTTCTAATGTTCATTTGCCTTTCATATGTTCTAGTACATGACTGCTGCTGCACCTATGCAAGGGACCTACATTCCCCAGTACACTCCTGTGCCTCCAACAGCTGTCCCTATTGAAGTAAGTTTATCTCCATCCATGAAAGTAGAGTGCAGGGGAAGTAGAGCTCTTATCTATTATGCCTCCTTGCACCTGTTGTTTGGAAGGGCCCTAAAGTAACTTTATGGAAAGGTGGCTGAAAGCTTCCAGTTTTTAAAATTGGGACTGCGCATTTCTTTCTCTTTTTCTTTTCTTTCTTCCCCCCTCCCCCCCTTTTTTTTTTCTTTTAAGTATTTGGAAGGGCTCCTGTTTCGCATTTGTTTTGTTGTACAGCAGGACATGGAATAAAACGTCAGTGATTGTGACTATTTTTTTCCCCTTGTGACTTGGGAGGGAGATGGGAAGAGACAGGAAAACAAACACATCAGGCAGACCACGAAATCAAAAGTGATTCCAGGAAGAGAAGATTGCGGTCCTTAGCAAGTATAGATAACTGCTGAAACATTTAGCCACCAGAAAAAGTGATTGAGCAATGGAAACCTTCCTCTTGTATATACAGACGTGGAGGATGCTGCACTGACTGAGTGCTTTTCATCCTTGAGGAAGGATTCGCTCCCTCCCTCCTTGGGGCTGAGTCATGCTGATGACAGTCTAATGAGTAAGTATTTACTCAACCCTGTAGACCACAAGCTGCTGGGAGAGCATCAGCTTGGCCTTCACTTCTGTGAAGCTTCATAAGGGCCGCTGAGCACAGCGGGAGGAGGGAGTCTTGGCATCCTCATCCCTATGTGCTTCTCTTTGGTGCTACCCTCTTTTGTTAATAACTTCTCCCCTACTCTGGGATAATACAAACAGTGCCAGGGTTTCTGTACTTCTGTCTTCGTCTGTGTGGACTTTGGAGTTTGGGCTATTACTACTCTGTGCTTTGAGGATGCTGAGTTAGTGGTACTGTTGGCATGGCTCCACCGGCAGTCAAGTGGACTCATCCTGGTTTCTCCTGGTTCTTTGCAATTACTGAGATTTCAAAATGAGGTCCCACAGGAAAGGCTGCTACGTTCTGTCATATTGAGCTGGTCATGTTTTAGTCTTTTTTGCCTCAGGATTATTTTGTCCTAAACTTTGTTTGTTTACAAGCCAGGCCATGGGTGCCTCTTTTCAATTGCCATTCTTAGGTATTAAACTGGGCAGTTACAAATCCAAATTAAAAGGAGATGGTGGGATGGAGAGTGGCTCACACAGCAATGCTGGCTGCATACTGTGCTAGCCAGTACAAATGAGCAATTTAGTTAATTTTTCATGAGCCCTCCTCCCTATCACCCACTAGTGTATTCACTCCCACTAAAGTAACATGATGTCATAATTATCTACTTTAATAATCAAAATGTTGTCTGAATATATAGCCTGACTTGCTGTGATCCAGTGATGATGTTTACTGTTAATTTTTATCTGTATTCACGTAGCATCATGAACCAGGACCCTACTATGCTGGATGGTCCACCAGCAGAGAACAAAAAATACAGTCTCTGCCCCTGAGAGCTTACAGTGTCAAGATGAGGTGGAAAAAAACCAGAAGGATAAAGACAAGAAAGTAGACAGAAAAAGAAAGTCCTGACAGTCTGTCAAGCAAGAGATAAAAAGAATTTCTGAAAAAATGAGACCGATATTTTTTAAAGATAATTTAAAATAAACTACCTGTTGTTTACACAGGACTCAAATGAAAACAAAGCAAGTGCTTTGTGCTCCCTCTTCTGGCTCTGTTGTGTGCAATACAGTAATAAAGCATGTTCCCTGAAGAGACCTGCTAGTGTTATTCATGTGGCCGAGACACAGAAGATGAGAGTAAAGGAAAGAAAATATTGCTTACTTTGGAAGCATACAAAAATATTGTTCAGGCTGTCCAAATAGGATCAGTAGTGCATAATGTTAAATTCATACCTATCACTTCTACTACATACATGTCTACTTGCTTTTTTTTTTAATAAAATGTATAAATAAAACAAAACAAAGCTTCACTGGAGCTTTGACTTAAGAGATACAAGTCTTTAGTGTAAAGTAGATTTATTTTTGAAGCGAACATGCATAAAAGCACTCCGTAGAGCAGTGCAATAATTTTCTAAGATGGCTAAAATTCTGTTGGATATATAGTAAAGCAGAGAGCAGCATGCTTAGATTCTGCCTTTATCACATTGCAAATCAAACAAAATAAATGAATTTGCTGTGAAGTTGAGGTAGGTAAGTGGAAATCAGAAGAGCCATACATGTGGTTTTATTTAAAAAGACAAGGTAAAATCCAGACTCCACTGAAGGCAGTGGTTTTGCTTCTGGCTTTGAGCAGACAGGGAACTGCCCTCAAAGGTGGAGGTATTTTCCACTCCAGCCTGTGAGACCGAAGTCCAGCAGAGGCTGGTACAATAAGGAAGCTTCTCGTTGCTGGATTAGCTCTCTCAACTAGACAGAGTTTATTGTGTTAGCATGTGGTTCTGCTATCTCAAACTCCCTCGGCCTCTAGAGAAAGAGAAGTGTGTTGAGCTGGTGCTGAGCTCTTTTATGTAATTCACTACAGCGAGTAAAATGAGTAAGTTTTTCATGTTCTCATCTGATTCCTTAGGGTGTTGTTGCTGATACTTCTCCCCAGACAGTAGCATCTTCATCACAGGAAGCCAGTGGTCAACAACAACAGATGACAGTGGAAACATCCAGTGAACATGCACCTGCATATTCTTACCAACAGTCTAAGTAAGTAGGCATATGCTTTGCAACCAGAAGGTTTTGTTTCTTGATTATAGCGGGCTAAATTCTGTTCCCCCATTTCAACAATACAAATTCTGAGTAGGTTTGCTGCTTTTCTGGACTCAGAAGGAGCTCAACATCACATTGGGCTAAAGCAACATCTGGTGCCAGAGGTTAAAAAGAGGGCTTAAATTTTGCAGTGGTGAAAATATTGGCATGGTACATGTGTGAATCTTTGTGGAAGTGCAGGTAGTGAAGTGTTACGAATTGCCCGAAGCTTGTATTCATGATGGTGGAAAACTGGTGTCATGCAGACACTGAGTGGACAGAAATGGGAATTGGAAGAAGAAGGGATAAGAAAGCGATGGGGAGAAGCACTGTTCTGTCTTGCTTCTGTCCTCTGCTCCCTTTTTGTTTATTTCCCATGGAATACCTTGGAAAATTCAAAATATATATACTGACAGCTGGATCTAGAATTCCTAAAGAGTCCTTTCATCTTCAGAATAATTCCCAAACTCTCCTCTGCCACCATAAACCTGAGCCTCACAAAGGGAAGTTTACTTAGTGACAGGCCACTTACCGGGGCTGATCAGTGTTGGAAAGGTTCTAGGAAGGAGCCCAAAGCCAGTCCTTTATTAATACATTTATAATGAACACCAACATCACTGTGAAGAGAGAATTACGCATTTTTTATCTTGGGGAAGGAAGCAGACGAACAGACAAGAAATAGGTTAGATATGTCAGTCAATGCATCATGACATAGTACTTAGAGGCATCAGATATGAGCTGATGTAGGACAGACTAGAATTATACCATTCTGTCAATTGCTTTACTTCATTTTTGACCTGTGGAAGTGAAAAATGCATTTATTTGTCTAACATAGGAGTAACAAATGGTTTCAGGTCACACAATTACCCTTTTTGACCACCACCAAATGTAAGACCTCACTATTTCTTATGTCACACCCATATTCTAAAAGTAATTGTAAGCATAATGTTTTCTGTTGATGCACCCAACTGGAGACACAGTCTATGCGCATGTATCCATCAGTCTCTCTGTGACCGTACTGCCCTGTTGGTTTGTATTGATGCCTGTGTTCTGTTGGAGTTTGGATCTGACCATTCCCATGTTCCAGTTCCCTTAAGTCTCAAAGCAGAACAGCTTAGGTTCAGAAGCCCTCGTGAGGTAGCTGTGAGCAGTGGATTCCAGCATTTTTCCCACATAGGAGGAAACTATGTTCTTGGTTGAACTGGCTGCTGTGTTTCTTGCCAGTGTGGTTAATTCCCACCTTCTCTGAGAATGAGATCCCTCATCTTTCTTTGTCAGCTACTGCCTTTTTGCAATGATGGATAAACTTCTAATGGCACTGGGGCTTACTTTCAGAAGAATTCCTTCCTTTTTTAATAACACAGGCAGATCCACTAGAGACTTTTTATTATGATTATTTCACTATTTTTTTTCTAAAATGTGTCCTCTATTTATATCTGCCAGTTGTGGGCAGAAATGCAAAGCGTGGGAAGCTGTAGAAATAAACCAAAATATACACAATCTCTGCCTTAAGAAAAAAAAAAAAAACCAACAATTTCTGCTAGAATATTTCAGTAACCTTTAATATAAAATCAAGTAAATTTATTTTTAAATCATTTTTATTAATCCGCTCTTAGAAGGGCACATTTACTAAGAGCAACCGTCATGCCCGATATACAACAGCTGTTTTCATAGTGAGATGAGAGGAAGTAATTAACATGACCAGATAATTTTGTCAGATACAGGCAAAGGAAAAGGAAGTCACTATAAAATTATTTCATAGGAGCTGATCAGTAAGGAGAAAAGTTGTAAGAGTGTATTTCATGATACTTACTTTCTTTGTAACAATCCTGAAATGCAGGCAATGAAGGAGAGGCAATGTGGTGGTATAGGACTTGGTACTCTCTTTATAAGCAAAAATAAACCATGAGACTTCAAATTTAAGTAGGCCTTCTTTTATTTAATATGCTGGCTGCTGTACTTGAGGATCCCACCCATAGATGTTCAGAATGATAACTTCATGCCAAAAACCTGGCTACCTATTCTGTAGCAATATAGGAGAAACAGCCGTTGGTTTCTGAGCAAAAAGTTCCACTTTCTGAGGAAATCACCTTAATTATTTTAGACCTATACTCCCTATTTTCCTTTAATTCTGCACATAAAAGTGAAATCTGTGAAGTGGAGCTAAGTGGAGATCCTTCCCCATGAAAAGTGTACTCTCTAAGCAAAACTCCGCTGGACAACATATTCTTATTTCTAATGTTGAAAGAATCACATTTTCCTGGAGACTTTTGTGGGCAAACACAGTGCCAGGTTAGACTAGGGAGTGTGTGTTGTGACCCTTTGGTGGGATCAGTCTTTCACGCATATGGTGGCCACTCAGTACAGAGGGGCAGTAAAACCTCAGGAGGTGAGTTGTCCGACTTGACTACTCCTACTGGAAGTCATGCACATAAAATAATTGATTCTTGCCTGTCACATAGATCTGTTGCTACACTTAAAACATTAATTTTCAAGCTTCACACAATGACAAAGTCCTTTGGTGTATTTCATATTTAAAACTGAAGTTGCTTTTATGTTTACCATCCCAGAGAAATAGTTCTGTGGCAAATGTGTCACCAACATTCTTCACAATTTAACTCCTAATAATAAAATTAATCTAAATCTTAGCAAGGCAAATGCAATAATGCTTGCAAAATGAAAGGTGCTGGATTTCCTTGTGTTGAACTTCGCTTGGAAAAGGATTTTTTTCCATGGAAGTTCTGAGGACTGTAGGAAAAGCAATAGCTAACCCTTACTGAGAGCCCTGGATGTGAAACAGCACTTTAACCTAAGTTCTGGATCTCCCCAAAGATCTCATGTAAGTTTGATGTGTCATATCTTTAAATGACATGAAACCTCAAGAACACAAAATAAAAGAGAAAAGTTAATACTTTAGCTTAATCACTGTGATATATTTAGAATGATTTGACACTGTATGGTCTAAAATTTTCTTTTTCTAATTAATATTATGTTGAATGTTCCTCCTAAGCAATAACCAGCTCGTTAAGCAGGCTGTTCCACAGCCTAACTGTTCTTGCCATCAGAAAATGTGTTCTTTTTAGCAAATTGGATGTATCCTTTTATTGTAATTTTATCCTTCATTTTACTATGAATATCCAAAATAAATAATGCCACTTATTATTATGAAAATATTCGCTCTCTTATTGTATTACTCTTGAAATATTTACACAGTCTTAAGCCACGTATTCATCTTATTTCAGTGTATTTAAACTGCCCCATAAGCATAGCATTTACAAGAGTAAATTCATCTGCTTAGGATGTGTTAACGTCCCCAAAGCAGGAGTTCCCTATTTCTGCCTGACTATTTTCAGCTTAGTGGTGGTATCATATTTAAACAGCTGCAAAGTTAGTTTAGCTTGGATAACTTTTAAAGGGAATTGGGTTGGAAAAAAAGGAGAGGAGCCTATTTCAAAGTTGTTTTGACTTAATGACCACTTTAATTCAATTGTTTTTACAGACAATAAACAGGACTGAAGAATGTTGGTCTGAAATCTTTGCCTTGAATGGAGAAACTTCACTGAACAAGAAGTTGGCTTCCAGTTTGCACAGGCGTCAAATGAATGCTTTTTTTTTTTCTACCTTTCCCAACGAAAACAAACCAGTGTTTTTATGTGCTGTGCAAATGGTTCCGTCATGTAGTCTGACAATTTTTTTTTGCTCTTTTTTTTGCCTTTTTTTTTTT